>CM041716.1:2071206-2191206 GCA_023373845.1 Nibea coibor | reverse complement strand
TTTCTTCACCCTCCCTGTCCTCAAACCCAAACGCCCAAATGTTTTTAGGAGATCTGTCAATCGCCTCAGTTCATCGTAGATGGAGCTACACGCCTGGACGTCCGCCAGGGAGCACTCAGTAAGTATCGTGCAGTGTTACACAATACAGTGTTTTCTACAGAACAGACGAGACACTTCACCTGAAGACAAACACCTGTTTAACCTAATGTGGTCATGTGACTGCATGCACCATAGTTCAGAGAGCTAAAACATTTCACCCGCTGTGCAAAAGACAGCTGCACATGGACACAGTGCTTATTAAACTGAAGTGCAGCCTGTCGAGGATGCACCGTCCTGATAACCTGACCTACTTCTCACATCTGTTTTCTTCAGATGACTGCTGGTTACTTTCTGCTATCGCATCTCTCTCCGTGCACCACTCCCTGCTCGAGAAGGTCATGCCTCTGGATCAGGGCTTCCAGGACGGCTACAACGGCAGCTTCACCTTCAGGGTACATACCTAAACCATACCTAACATGCTATGGTCTGTGCAAACCTCAAAAAGCTCATATTGAACTGCAGCTGTAGTGTGTGTGAGTTTTAAAACAGCCAAGGCACAAATGACGAAATGAAACTTAAAGTTTCAAATCTTTCTTTTCTGTTTTTTATATATTAACATTCAAAATGTAGCTGGAACTCTTCTTGGCCTTTTGTAAAGTTGCTGAAGTTGAAAGTAGGCCAGTGGCAGAGTGACAAAAGCACCACCCTCTCTCCCGCTCTGTAGTTCTGGCAGTACGGTCAGTGGGAGGAGGTGAAGATAGACGACTTGTTGCCGACTCAGGGCAACAACCTGATCTACCTCAGCTCCCCAGAACGATACGAGTTCTGGAGCTCCCTGCTGGAGAAGGCCTACGCCAAGTGAGTCCCTGACAATAAGTCTGTGTGTGTGTGTGTGTGTGTGTGTGTGTGTGTGTGTGTGTGCACGTGTGTGTGTGTGGTGTAGAAGTCATTATCTGATCTGGATGTAACTGCAAAATAAGATTAACCTTCGCTGAACTGGAATGTGAGGGTAATAACACAAAAATAAACACAAATGGACAGAAGAGTGCTTCTAATCTTCTCTGGCATCGCCGCTGAGTTAAAGGACCAGTGTTAAGATTTGGTGGCGTCTAGCTCAGTGTAGTCACCAACTGCAAGACCCCGTGTCTCCCTCTGCTTCCTGAGGTCAAGGAGAAACCACAGCAGCCACGAATCTCACAAAAAATGAGACAGGTCTGTCTCTGAACCTTTAGGACGACTATGGATAGCAAATTTATCAGGAGCCCCTCGAGGTTTGAATGTTGTACAGATCATAAAGAAAACTTTGAGCTGAAGTTTGTCTCGAACATTTCAGCCTCTAGGCACAGATTTAGTCTCACGCTCCTTTTCTCTTTTTGTCTGCTGCATTCCTGCGTTTCAGAACATAATCAGTTATTTGTCAGCATTGGTAAAATGAGCCTGGTGCATCTCTACATACTCTGTCCTCCATGTGTCTTCACTCCCAGGCTGAAAGGTGGCTACAGAGCTCTGGACATGGGCTTCCCTCATGAGGCCATGGTGGATATGACGGGTGGGGTGACTGAGGTATTGAACGTCGCCTCGTTGCCCAGAGACCTGCCGGGCCTCCTCAGATACCTGCTGAGCAAAGGAGCTCTCATCAACTGTGCCAACTGCCAGGTACAGTGAGGAGGGCAGCATGGCATGACAGACAGAGGCACTGACGTGTTGGGCCTTGTTTAAATCCCCTGACCCGAAACATACCGAGCAAACAGCAGCAAACATTCCCACTGAATGTTGACATGTGTGAGATGAGTCAGTGTAATTTTGCCTCTTTCTTCTCCCGAATGTGGGTGGATGTTTTTTTCCCTGCAGGGTCCTTTGGAACAAAGGAATGAACTTGGAATCATGTACAGACACGCATACTCTCTGACTGCAGTAGAAAAGGTAAATGTCACTAAAGCAGATTTTAAAAAATGCCTGCTAATGTTGTATTTATATTTTGTTGCTGATCTTAAACTGGTTGCAGCACGATCACAGCCCGCTCACTGTTACACGTGATGAGAGATTTTCAGTTCTAAACAAATCTAAAGTTTAAATCGGGGTTTGTGGAGCGTACAGCAGACATGTAGGTTCATCGTGGCCTCCTGCTCTGTCCATTGTCCTCCTCTTCTGTCAGGTGAAGACGGCGTACGGCACCGAGGATTTGGTGCGAATCCTCAACCCCTGGGGCAACACAGAGTGGCTGGGGCCCTGGAGTGACTTGAAAAGGTTGGTGCACTCACACAGGAGTCAAATTATCCAGTTTTTTAAAACTGGTTTTGTAAATGTTCAGAGTCTCTTTGTCTCTGTGCAGTCCAGAGTGGAAGACAGTGAGCCTCGAGGAGCAGAAAAGACTGGACCGAGTCAGCCGGGAGGACGGGGAGTTCTGGTGAGTTTGTAATGTTGAACGTCTCTGTGACAGACGTCACTGCTGAATCTTTGTCCACCTTCTGCAAACACCGAACAAAACACCCCGACATGTGAGTCTCAGTCACAACAGGAGCCGGCTTATCATTGTTTTTCTCACGCACATTTTTAAATTCTCATTTGTGAGGGACAGTGTGACAGACGACAGCACAAAGCCTCATAGACATAGCAGCTGTGACACTGCTCAGGACTAAAACCTGATGTTTATAATTACTGGACAGAGTTTGACATCGACTCATCAACGACTGAAAAACAGCTGGCATTGATCAGATTATCTGATACTCTGTGGTGGCGATAGTTTGTTCTGCAGGGTGTGTTTGTGTGTTTTTTATTGTTTTATGTCCTGTCAGCTGACCAGCGTCTCTCTCCATCAGGATGTCGGTGTCAGACTTCAGACAGAACTTTGAGCTGATGGAGGTTTGTCACCTGACCGATGCTCTCAGCACGCTGGGCTCCAGTTCGCAGCCGTGGTCCTGCATAAAGCATCACGGGGACTGGGTGCCGTCCATCACAGCAGGGGGCTCTCCGAGAGGAGGTGACACAGCCCCACCCTGCTTATTGTTCTGACTAGTTAATGACAATTAGCCATTTTAATACCACCAATTTATCATATCTGAGTATGAAGCTTCTTTTTGCAGTGTTGATTTACGGCTGCTGTCTGCACTCATGTCTTACCGTGTCTGTGCACTGTAGAGTTTACCTTCAGCTTAACATTGGTAAAGCTGCAGAGACTCCTCCCCAGGTTTGATGTTAATGATGCATTAATTAGGATTACCTGTTGACTCACATCAGGTTGAAACAAGTTATTTTGCAGAGGAACAACTTCACACACTGTCTGTCTGTCTGTCAGTGTGTTTGTGTGGGTGAGGTTTTTGATCTACCGAACAGTGAGTCAGACATCAGAGAGCAGTGAGTCACCCATCTTACAGTGACTTGGCAGATCACAAAGCACAGGAACATTTGACGGCATTTGCAGAAGTTTTCATCCAAGCATGTATTTAGTATGTTTGTGTTGTTTCCAGGTCTGTTCTGGCAGAACCCTCAGTTCTACTTTGACCTGTCGGAGACAGACAGCAACACAGAGAGCTCTCAGAAGACCTGCTCCTTCGTTTTGGCCCTGATGCAGAAATACCAGAGACGCAAAGGCATTAGCCTGTCCATAGCTCTGCATATATACCCGGTACACATGCAAACCTGAAAACAAGCTCACTAGTTTGTTCTGTCAGTGTACATACGTGCATTATAAGTCTGTGCTGTCTCTCCAGGCCCGTTCAAAGAATTCGTACCTGTCTCCTGAGGACCTGTGTATGATTCGCCCGGTCCTCTGCAGCTCCCTCTACTCCTCACGTCGGGAGGTTGTTCTCCGTGGCTCCCTGAAACCAGGCCATTACATCATCATCCCTTCAACCGCCGAGCCCAATCAGCAAGGGTCGTTCCTCCTGCGGGTGCTGACGGAGAAGGGCAATGATGCCACGTGAGTCATGGATCAGTGTGTTGACAGGTTTAGTTGTTTTCATGCCATCGCTGTCAAAAAGTGTCGACCAGGCTGCATCAAACTGTCTTCAAGTAAAACATGATCTGAAAACTTTGTTGTCATTTCTGCATGACTGATAACTTTCACATTTGAGATTATAAATCTGATTTTTAAGTGTTTTTGTGCTTTCTTACAGTCCAGCTGTCAAACCAGTGCCAAAAGACAACTCTTCAGTAACAGAGGTAGGAGACAACATCACTTACCTACATAGACGACCACATGATTTACAGAGTGAAGCAGGCTGTGCTCAGACGAAATTCATCAGTGTTGGAAATAAAAGTCAGAAAAGTGACCATGGTTTATGTGAGATAAGTGTTAAATTGCTTGATGCAGGAAATAAATCATCATCTGGTTGATATGGACGTTCGGTCACTGACCCACACAGTGACTGGTGGCTGGTACTGCCTGATCCATCTAATCCACCGGCCCGTCTGTGTGAACTCAGTTCTGTACCAACAAAATTCAAACTGCTGAACAGCGCCTCCAGAGGTCACAAAACAGAATACATTTAAGTGTTTGCATATTAAAACCATGTGAGGCAGTGCACAAAGGACCACAGCTGCAAAACAAATCAAGGACAGAAATGACTTTTAATTGACAGCAACATTTAGATTTTACTGACAGAGACGTGTCAAAGCTGCAGTTTAATTTTATGTATCTTAATGAGTTTTTGTGGATTAGATGCAAACAAGTTTGACACACACCGACTGAGCTATCCAGACTCTCTCCAGATGTTCCCTCATGTTCACCTCAACAATGACAGCACTGATAAACAAAGAGAACGTCAGATCACATGTCACTCTGTGCATCCTGGCTAAAGAGGGTGAAACGATATCTTGGTATCTGTGACTGCAAACTGTACAGCAGGCATTTGTTTGTTAAAGTTAAAGCTTGTTTCTAAATTCAGACTCTGTATTTTTGTCCTGCAGCTTTTGTTTCCTCACCAGGCTGCTCTTCCTTCTCCTAAAGCTACCAAGCAACTGTTCAAGAAGCACTGCAACAAGGTGAGATTCACTCACACACCACTGCTGCACACCCAGACCACAGCTGGAAGTAGGTTTCAAGCCTTAGCCTACTTTAATGTGTTTGCAACATTGGAAAACACCTTTAACACCACGCCCAAGCCTTCTGCTGCTCTGTATCCTCAAATAAGGTTACATGCAGTTACTGCTTGTAACCACCAACAGTTAAGGAGCTGTGTGTGTGTTGTTTTGAGTGTGTAAATGACGAGGAGTGTCTCTGTGTGTATTATACTGATCCTGTGTTTTGTGTCATCAGAAAGGCTTCTGCAAACCAGTGCACCTCCACGGCCTGCTGACTGAGGCCATACAGGGAGGAGGTCAGTGATGTCTGTCTGCTTTCATGGGTGGATTAATGGACTTGTTCAGTCTTGTTTCCTTCAACAGAAGATCGTTTCCCAAATTGAATTCCTTTAGTGATTGGAGGGAACAAGTCATCCCCGAGCAGAGCAGCGGCAAAGGATTTCCACAGCCAAACTAATTTTGACATTTCCACAGTAGTTATCTCTTTTGACTTTAGTATCACGCGTTTGGCAGAGATTTGTCTGGAATCCATTGCTCCAAATGTTGAATGAAACCAGAGCTCGGGCTAAATCTGTATCTTTTCATGACGTTTCATGACACGTCTCTTGAGGTTTGAGGTTAGGATTAGATTAACATTATTATTTTTACAGTCACCGCACTGAATAGTTAGTCAGTGAATCAGCCAGTTGACCTCAATAGTTTCTGCTCCCTGTGTCTCCATCTGAAGGAGGAAATTACAGATGTGACAGACAGATGTAGGTAGTGGAACCGCTGCCATGTCAGGAAGGAAGACGTGTGAGTGTGTGTTTTTGTGATAAACTGGTGTGACTACTGCATGAAACTTTTTCACCAAAGAATGTTTGGCCCCGTCTCAGGGATCCACACCCACGCCGAGATGTTTGAGGTTCATTAACATAACAACATGAATATTTATGACATTGATCCCGCCCCTGCCTCAGCATGCATCCTACAACCACTGCAAAGCAGAGACTGAATTAGAAAAACAGTCTGATGCTTATGTTAAGATAACAGTTAATAACTTCACACATCTGGATTAATATGTCCACTGATGTTCTTACTTGTTCTGCTCAGTGTTGGCCGGCAGTGAGAAGAACTTGGCTCTGGAGCACTGCAAGAGTCTGGTGGTCCTCATGGACGTATCCTTGAAAAGTAAAATCAAATCTGAGCATGCACACAGTGTCACACAGCATTTCAGTGTTAGCAGACAGATGAGCCAATCACAAGCAAGTTAAAGAAAGAACAAATGATCAATATTATTGATCCGCCTTACTGTGTGAGGCTTGTCAGTAGAGCCTGGATAGCTCAGTCGGTAGAGCATCAGACTTTTAATCTGAGGGTCCAGGGTTCAAGTCCCTGTTCAGGCGAGGAAGTTTTAAGCTTCCTTGGAGCCGACAAAAGTAGAAAATGAAATCCTGTCATGGCTGTGTTGTTCATAGCAGTTATTAGACTGAAAAAAGAACGAATCAGTCAGAATCTGTGCTTTGTCTTCACGTTAGCTTATTACACAGATCACCTGGGATGTCCAAAGTACGGTTCCAGGGCTAATCACGGCCCGCGGTCAGATGTCATGCAGATGAAGCTTCATTTTTTAAAATGTATTATTTATGGTCTGCTAGGATTGTGATTCATTTTTAAAATGTTAGTTTTGGCCTCCAGACATCTTCACATTGTCAAATCTGGCCCTCTGTAAAAAAGTTTGGACGCCCCTGTTGTTACACTATTGTCCCATAATGCACTCCACCAAGTGAAGCAAGGATTTTCTATAGGAGAAGATAACACATCACAGTCTTCACTAATAACATGAAGCATAGTGCTGGTTGTGATGTGCACAGAGTGCGTTGAAGCAGAGATGCTCTCCTAAAGAGGAGCAGCAGTGCCTGAACCCACATGACAGATACAGGAAGTGACTCTTCAGAGAGACGTCTCTCTGCTGAACCGTCTGCTCAGCTCACAGCTGCAAAAACTCAACGGTGAAGAGGAACCAAACAAAAGCTTAAAAACAACAACAGCTACATTGTGATTCATGGTCATAACTCCTTCAAATACATTAATTCATTATTACCTGCAGACACTGTGAAGTGCTTCAGCGTTGTATATGATATGTAGATCATCTGAGGTCTTCTCTGTGGAATGATTTTCCAGTTGTTATTGTCTGCTTTGTGCATTTTAAAACTTCTCTCGCCTGAACAGGGACTTGAACCCTGGACCCTCAGATTAAAAGTCTGATGCTCTACCGACTGAGCTATCCAGGCTCTGTCACTCAGCTGAACACATCAAAAATTCCAAGTCCAGCTCATCAATCTAATATTATACTGAGATTTATTGTAAGTGAGGCATTTAGCAAGCAAGAGTAAAAAGCAAATCTTGCACTTGTGTTTGAGAGTTGTCACATTGTTTGTTGAGGTTTGTCTGGTTAAGTTCCTTGACGTCAGTGTTTTCTCCAGAGCCAAGGCATCGCTCAGCTCAACTGGCCAGAGTTCCAGGGTCTGTGGGACAAGATCAGGAAGTGGACGGTGAGACTATCAACACTCACCGAGGAGATTTAAATAATTAAATGTGTAACTTCATGATGTTTAACCTCTCTGCAGGACATCTTCCTGGTATTTGACAAGAACAAAACAAAGCACCTGGAGTATCAAGAGGTCACGCCCGCTCTGAAGGCGGCAGGTAGGACTGAGGACACGAATAAATAGATAGTTTATTGACATTTCATGGCTGCGTTGAATAGTTAGTGTGTAACTTGTGTACAGTCTTTGCTGGATTCTGATTTTAGTGATCTGGTTCCACATCTGTCAGGGAAACGTATGTGACCAACAGGGGGCGCTAAACCACCTGACTTTACCTCTTCTCTGCTGTTTGACATAAATCATTCTCAGGTGGAAGTGAACTTTTCTGTTTCTCAGGTCATCAAATAACTTCAGTCAGTTTGTCAGTGACTCAACTCTTTGGTTTGGATTCAGGTTTCATGTATGAAGAACGTTTATATGAAGTAGGACAGTAAATTTACATTGAATCTAATAGAGAACAGACATGCTGGGAAGCTGTAAGGCTCTCTGGCCGTTCTTTGTTTGAAATGTTTAACCTTTAAATAATGCAGCGTGAACTTTGTCCGCTCAGTCAATAAGAATCACACCCACCGTTTGGTTTAACAGTAATGAGTCACTTAGTAAGAATATATTCAAGTACCTTTTTACTTTTACTTAAGTAAAACAGTCAGTAAAACATTAGTGAGGTGCAGTGCCACGCATCAACACCTCTGTGCAACATTTTAGTAGGAATGCAGAAGTGGCATGCAGCGAGCGCTAATCTCAGATTTACAACATCCTGAGAGATAACTGTGTCACATGAGAGACAGTTAATGTATCTCACAGGAGGACCTGTGATTTATTCTGACGCTCTTTGTTTGTCTGCTCTGTCTCTGCTCCAGGCATCATGGTGGATGATTTGATAATGCAGCTGGTTGGACTGAGATACACAGAGCCCGACATGACCATCAGTTACCCCGGCTTCCTGTATCTGCTGATGAAACTGGAGAGCATGATCCGTAAGTGAGGGAGCTGGAGAGATGGAGTGCATGTCACCTTCATACATTTGACCATACACTTGAAGTTCAATTAAAATCTGGTGCCAGTAGCAGTGATTTGAAAATTTACGTTGGCTGAATTTACTTTGGCTGAATGTTTCTCAATAATTTGTTGTTTTTCTCGTCTTGCAGACAAATTTCAAGCATACGACATGGTGGGAATGGGAACTGTAACCATCAGCTACAGACAGGTGAGAATATAGATTTATATCTGTGCAACAACATAGAAAATGAATGTGATATATACATGTAAAGTGTATTTATTTTAAATTTTTCTCTTCTCTGATTGGTTCCAGTGGCTCCACATGACCATGTACAACTGAGCAGATGGATTCATCAGGATTTGTTTTTTGTTTTTTTCCATGTGTATTTTCATGTGTAGTGTTTCTTTTCAGATGTATGCATTTAGATGTATAGTTCGATGACATACGGCTTTGTACCATTCAGTCTGTTAGTCTCTAACAAAGAGTTTGGCTTGTTGGGTTTCTGTGTCCTGCTTTGATAATAAAGATTATAGAAAGAGTCAAAGTATGTGAAGTTCTTCTTAAGTGTCTTTGAAGGCTACCAGCACCAATACTTTCAGGTGGAAGCGTTTCCTCACTTTGTTATATAAAAATAACTGTTGCATATTTTAATAGATTTATGTTTTATATCACAATGTCATGCTGTGTTAAAGGACCAGTGTGTAAGATTTAGTGGCATCTAGCTGTGAGCTTGCAGACTGTGAGCATCATCTAAACTGTGGCCACTTTGATTGACAGGTGGGTGCCATCCCACACTGCTGGTTTCGACATGCAGGCTTCATTCAGTCTGCCTCCGCTCCACCCACAACCCACGTCTTTGTCCATTTTTGGATTTTTGGATAGCAACAGCATCAAAGCCACCGCGCTTTACTTCAAATGTATGGATTTAAATTTCTGCCATTATAGGAACAAAAAGAAACGTGAACAGTGTGCTCTCTTCTCTTTGGTACCTCAGTCATTTGGTTACACGCTGATTGAAATGTGTGTGCTGTTCACGTACGTTTGCATCATCTGGTTGTGTCTGAACTACTTCTGCCATGAATAAGGCCAACTCCCTCATCCCTCTCTGACCTCTGTCAGATATTTAGAGAGGCCTTTCTGAATGTTCATGTTTCATTGATTTCTGAGCTCCTGTTTTTTAGGTCTAGTTATTTATAGTCCTTGGTTATATAGGTCTTCTCTGCAGCTTCTCTGCGGGGTCTGTCTGTATAGTGACCCCAACCACAGGAGATATTTTGAGAAATGACCCTCTGTTCTTTGCTCGTGTCTGGAATGTGTAAATATCCGCCTTCCAACATCGTTCTTTAAAGTGAGTACAGTCAAAGATACAAATACCAGAGGCTCTGTGTGTGTATGTGTGTGTGTGTTCAATATCCTGTTGTGCTACAGTGTTGGTTCAAAGGTATATGATAGTCATACATCAGCCACACCTTAACACACTGTCTGTTTTCCTGTTTCTGTGTCGTTCACCTCTCTGTGCACCAAATCCTTTTTGTTTTGTACTGTTTCATTTTTCTGTGTTGCTCCCACATGAACTGGGGATTTAACCCTGACAACAATCTCCTCCTGAACATTATCAAGACCAGGAGATGATCCTAAACTTTGTGGAGAAGCAGGGCAGAACCACACATCCTTAAATATCAACGGTCCTCAGTAGAGACAGAGTAGACAGCTTCAAGTACCTCCGCATCACTGAGGGCCTGACAGGGAATCACTGTCACCAAACATGACCACAAGACTGCACATCTTCATCAGGAGAATCCATGAAATGTTAACGTTCTCTGTGGGATGTGTGCAGACTGTGAGAACGTGTTCAGGACCCATCTTCTCTTTGTCCCTTCTCTCTTTAAAGAAATAAAAACAGTCCATTCATAAGTGGCTCGTTCCTGCTAATGAGCCCAGACTCAGGCTCTAATTATGACTCAGAGCTGTTGTGACCAATCACAGAGCTGTTAGCAGCAGAGCTGCACTATGTAGCATCACATGATAACATCAAAGCTGAGGCATGGCCCTGCTGCAGTCTATATGCTGCTGCGAGCCGCCATGATGCTAATCGAGCAGGACAGCCTGAGTATGACCTACTTCTGTAGGTGGCTCCTGCAGGAGGGACGGTCACCCTGCAGACCGGCCTGCACCTCCTCCTGGCAGATGTAATGGATGATACCGCAGCTCAGGCCTTTCTGTTTTATGGGTGTCAGTCCTCTGGGTCAGTGGTTTTCAAATCGTTTGGATCATGACCTGGTGATGGCCACAGGCTGCACATGTATCAGCTACTAAAGATTAACTTCCCCTTTCAGGTTGTTTCTATTTTTCATTCTCACTTGGAGATTATATTGTGTCATTATTACTCTCCTGTAACGACTTTTGCTGACACTTTTCTATATGTTTACCTCTGCTGCAAAGCCCCATTGGAGCCCTTTTATTTTGAAACACTGAAGATAAATGAACAGACGTGTCAGAGAACAATGATGGTAAAAAACGAATCTGAACTTGTAGAAGCACCGTCTGCAAAATGGTTTAAGATGAGTCAAAGTTGGAGGAATTTGTGAAGTCTGAGCCTTTTAGACAGACATCAGAGTTTCCCTACAAAATAAAATCAGCCTGACTAAACTTTATAACCGCGCCTGTTGGTTTCAGGTCAGTAACACGCAGATATGTGTGTGTTATAATTTCCAGCAGCAGTGAAGTGACAGCTCACACACCACGAGGTGTCACACAGCGTTTGATTTCAGATCGATAATGTTTCATTGTTTCAGCAGCTCACGTTCAAATGTGTCATGAATATTCATGAGCTGTCTGGACCAATAGACGCTACCGCAGTCAATTCACACAGAAACACACAGACTCACGCAACAAGGTGCGGGAGCGGACCTTCAAAATAAAATGTCATAACTTTGGCGAGGGATTCCCGGAATAAAAAAATATTAAGAATTATTTTGAAAATTGATTTTAAAAAGCATGAATCTATATGAACATAGAAAGTGAGCACTGAGGAGTATTTAATAACTGTTTAAACATAGTTCTCATGTTAATTTATCATATTAAATTAATGCAGCGAGAAAGAAAAGAGACCTGCTGCACTGAGGGAGAAACAGGCGAAATAAACCATCAAACACAGGCTCCATATTCATCCATTTGTTTCCTGGAGCTCGGTGTTCGGTGTGTGACACAGCGCAGCTGTTTTAGTGTGAAAGGCGGGGCCGGATGCGCGGCTCCCCGCCTGCCGCAGCTTGTCGGCCCGCTGCAGCCTGTAGGAGCGGCCGGTTCCTCCCAGCAGCCTCTCAGTTCACAGGGAAAGCTTTTCTTCTCACAGCAGCAGCGGGGATTTTCTGACTGCACACGCCGGATATTCATCCCATTAAAAAACACACTCCCGAGAGAAGAAGGACTCTTTCCTGCCGTGTATCCCTCCCCACCCCGCCTCTCTCAGTTGGGCCTTCGTTGCTTTCCCCCGTTTTTATTTTTTATTTTGCTCCTTCCCTGACAGTTTGTCTGTGGCGCACTCAGGTTTCTTGTGCTGACATGGTAGATTATCACGCTGCCAATAACCAGTCCTCGGCCGGCGGGGTGCAGACCTACATGGAGCAGGAGAATGACTGGGACCGGGACCTGCTGCTGGACCCGGCCTGGGAGAAACAGCAGAGGAAGGTGAGTGGACCGAAAGTCTGGGCCCAGCTGGGCCGAGTCGAGCCGGGCTGAGCGGAGGAGGCGGCAGCGGGCAGAAAGAAAATGGCAGGGGAGGGATGGGACAGGGAGTGGAGGTCAGAGACCGAGTGCGGGCCTCGGCTCGGCTCCACAAACCCGCAGCTGCTCCCAGTGCCCCACTTTCTACCAAGCACCTCACCCCCCAGCCCGGTTCTCCTCTGAGCTCGTCCCGAGGCGCTCCTCAATGTCAAGCTGCTTCATTTCACTCTGATTAAATCTGTGAATGTCCAAGTGTTTGCTCCTCTCACTCCTTTCTCCCCCCCGGAGACAGAGTCAGTGATTGTGCAGACATGTGAGCTTTAAAACCGTCAGCCTGGCTTTTCTGAGGCTTTTCCTGCGTTATCAAGGCGCCCTGTGCTCCTCCTGCTCCTCCTGCTGCTCCTGCTGGAGGCCGATAAGACTGACTGAGGCGAGGCAGGGCTGACCGATACCAGCCTGTGCAAGGCCGATATACAGACCATTCAAAGTCAAGCTGCTGTGATTCATTACATCCACATCCAGGCATTCTGTGTGTGTGTGTGTGTGTTTCATTTTAACTCCTGGCCTGCCTCATCATCCGTCCTCACTGATCTGTTTCTTGTCTGACGGTTCAGGTGAAGAGCAAAGTCCATACAATACAGAGCGAGTACACCGAGGTGTTTAAATAAATAATGCAGTTGTCATGAGCAATGCTAAGTTGAGCACACCCGCTGTGTGTGTGTGTGTGTGTGTGTGTGTGTGTGCAGACTATTGTTATATCTGCTGTTTGTGTAGCCATAGAGCTAACCGCCCACTCGCTGTGCTGGAGATTTTAGCTTCACTAATGTTCTGCATAAATATTAAGACACCAAATTAAACCTCTTGGCACCGTGTGCTGCCTCAGTACTTTGGCCCAATACTACACCAATCACCACCGCCGTTATCACCAAAATAACAGCAATCATTAACATTTCCACAGCATTATACCTCTGTATTTATTTAAACCAGCTCTGCTCTCCTCCAGCTTCTCGTCAGCCTCCTGCTCCACCGTTTTTTAATAGATGCTGCTGAGCTGTGATCGATGCTAATGTTCCTCATGCTACTTTGGAACCTGTGTGCTGTTTCCCCATAGAGTAGTGATGAAAGACATCTGCTATATTCACAGGACCGAGGTCACCTTGTGACCAAGAAGTGTGTCAAAATCGAGCCGTGATATATTCTAAACTTAGAGCACATGTGGCTCCGGTAATGACATGTATGTCATGGGAACCTTGTGATGTGACCACATGTAAACCCTCCTATCAGCTCCCTGCCCTCATGGGGAGTGGAGAGGCCATATAATGAAGGATGAGCTAAAGAACCATTGCCTAGCTATGAGGAATGAGTGTGTGTGTTTGTGTGTGTGTACAGCACTAACCAGACTATACACCCTTATTCTGTAACTAGCCAGATGACAGGCATACCTCCGAGTGGTGTGACAGCATGCCGAGCGTTGGATTGTGCATTTTTATTAGGCCACTCAGCGATATAGCCGTCAACATCAGACATTCCTGCAGTTAATCACCATCAGACCTGGCGTGCCTCGTCCGTCCTTCACTGTTACCTCAGACTTTCTGCATATTTGGCCAGAGATCACACAGGTCAAAGTTTCTCCAAGAGGAAAATCTAACCTACGAATCATTAACAGAGCGAGGCTTGTTGTGCAAACCTGGGCAGGGGTCCATGCCCCTGTGTTCCTGAATCTTCACCAATCAGCAGAGGCTGATAGGTGTTGGGTTGATTGGGAACAGTACAGGCTGGGGACACGTCCGTCTCCCTGCCAAGCTTGAGCTGTGCCGGCCCCAGTGAGGCGGGGGAAGCAAGGGCGAATTCCTGCGGTGTATTCACGCTCACTGTGCCAGTTATTGCGCAAAAGTGAGCAAATGCCTCCCGCAGGAATATCAAGAGACTTGGATAATAATGAGTGTGGGAATGAGTTTGTCCTTGCAGTGTGCCACCGAGTCCGAAAGGTCAAAATCAAGAGTGGTTTGTTGGAGGCAGAGTTTTCCATCATGCTGAGTAATACAAGAGGGGAAAAAGACTGCAATCCTGAGGGTTTTTTTGGCATTCTCGCCTCTATTTGGTGTCCACAGAACATGAGAGACGGGAAAAACTGAGGGAGGAGACAGCGAGATGGCATGTGACAACAGGACTCAGTTTACATGTGAAACCAGAACAGTGGAGGTCTTGGGTTCACACCTCATGTAAAGGACACTCTGAAGATTAGCACTTCATCTGCTTGTGTAAACCGTTCAAAGTGCATACCCCATCTCTGTTTGTCTTCACACTGAGCCTGAAGAAGAAACGTGCAGGTGGAAAGTTAAAATGACAGTGCCGTGCAGCCTGCGTTTCTCAGCAGAGGTCTGTCCTTGCAGTGTGTTTCCAGTTGTCCATTTTGTATGTGGAGCAACATTTCTCAACACCCCAGAGTGCTTGGACTGAGCCCAGCTGAGTCCAGCTAAGTGCAGTTTGTTACAGGCGAAGCTCCTCGCCTGACAAACATGTTATTAAGTCTTTCTCACTGCTCCTGGAACCGCCACACGTTGAAACATGTCAAACTACGCAGTGACGCCACCAAAGGTTTTACTGTGGCAGGCGGTGCATGCAAATCCAGCTCCTTAGCGACAGTTAGGCTGCACATATTTCTCATGTCGTGAGGCAGGGCGAAAGTACTGCAAGGTGGGTGGATGAGCTAACAAGGAAAGCAGCAGTGTACACAAGCCAAAGGGCCCGGGGCCGTCGGCAGCACTGATGACTTTTAGTGCTTTTGTTTGTCGAGGCGATGTCCCAAACTGTGTTTGCCCCCCATCTGATGCAAAATTGTAGTTTTTAACAAAAACAATCAAACTTGACATGATAAAAAAATGTTTTTAAAAGTTTTTATTCCCTTATCTCATAGGAGGAGTGTGCAGCACTGACTGGATCATAATTCAGCTGTGGTCACTGACTCTGACGTTTATCTGTCTTCATTTTCCTATACCAACTCAGTGGGTCATTCAGTTCACACGGCAGTGATTGGAGCTGGACAGATTTTACAGTTTGCAGCTGTACACGATGGAAAGATGGGGAGGTAGACGGGATAATCGGATCATTTTCCTGTTCCTGAACACAGCCCATCAGATGCTACTCGACTTAATGAGGCTTATTTCTTCTCTGGACACACCCACGTTTGCCTCGCTGTACAAGAAGTCACTTCTTTCCTCCGGTCAGTGCAGATGTGTCCTCCAGCGTCACAAAGCTAGCAGCGTGAATTAGTTTGTAGCCAGCCTCCTGTGACACACCCCACACACTGGTGCCTCGACCCAGCAACACACACACACACACACACACAGATATTTTCTTTTTCTGTTACTGCCAAGGTGGGCAGCTGGACACAATGTTAGTTTGTTCTTTTGCCGCCCACTTTCACATGCTTTCTGTGTGACTGGCTGGCTGGCAGCAGGCGGAGCCGGTTCAGATGGCCCGGGTTGGCTCAGGACGAGCTGCGAGTGACATTTTGTCGGGACAAATGGATCAAACAATGCATCCTGCCATCGTCTCTCGGCACTGGCTAAGATCTGGTTACATCATGAGCTGCCAGGCGGCCTTCCTTCCTGCTCCAAAACAACTTTTAAAAGAATGAAGGGAGGAGAAAATGTTTGGGCAGGAAGGTCGGCTAAATAGCCGGCTCGCTAAACAACAATAGACAATGCTCTGTTTGTAGAGAGTTGAAGGAGCGGACACTTTGATTGGTCGTCTGTTTGTCTTGAGTGATTGGCTGATTCATTGTAGTAGGACCAACCTAACTGAGGTGTGGTAGATAGAAGAGGAATCTGTTGAAGTGAAGCTTTTATCTTTAAAGGCAGATATCAGCGAGTCTTTATCGGTTGTATAGTTACAGTGTCTGAGTAAGTCAGGTTAATCTGTATTACACACTGTATGCAATCTGAATATACATGAAGCTTAATCTGCTCAGCCAGGATCATCTCCTGCCTGATGTATTAGATATTAATATATATGATTGCAACCTCAGACACCTGCAATAAGATCTTTTTGATAATTGTTGCATGATTTGGCCCAAAAATTCAGATTTTATTACATCAGATTTATGATCCACATCTTTTCATCTCAGGTTCGATGGGTGAGCGACTTCAGTGAGCTGCTGTGTGTCCCCGCAGCCCAACAGTCTTAGTTCAAACCTCGATTTTAGGATTGAGCCAATTTTAGAATCTTTTGGTTTTTGGCTCTGTTTGTGTGTCTAACTGTATTTCGAAAAGAATAATAATGAAGGGGAAAATCTGGTGCACATCACTTCCTCTTTAAAAAGTGGAAACTGAATTGAACCAAACAAAGTTGAGTTTGATCAGTTGATGGACAGAAAATGTTAAAGAGTTCAAAGACCGTGCTGCTGTGATCTCTTCTGTTCTGAGATCTGGACAGGTTGTCGGGAAATGATGAAGCTGAAGATGTGAAACGAGCTGTGGGATCTGAGATCTGTGAGGACTTGTAAAAATAATCAGCACCGATTGCTTTTTCAGAAGCTCTTCCTGCTTGACAAGAATAAAGTTCTTGTCAAGCAGGAAGGGGAAGTACGGCTGTAACTTCCTCTTCCACCACTGGAAGGATTGGACTTCTGTTTGAACTTAACACGCTTGGAGACGGGCGTTTTTGCACTTTGAGTTGTAACACCAGATGTCTGCAGGCATTTTGGGGATGTGAGATAATGGTAGTGTAGCCTTTGGTCGTCCCCTCACTGCCAGCTGACTCCAGGTCAGCTGTGGGAAAGCACTCCGCCTCAGCTGACTGTGATCCAGACTCAGCTTGTGCACCTAAAAAACGAACCAGTCAGTCAAGCAGACAGCCTGCGAGGGGACAGAGCACAGAGGAATGTAACCCCTCTCAGTTTCCCCCTCTCTTTCTCTCTGTTCTGCCATTGGCGGCGGTGAGAGAACATGCAGGGGGAAACATTCCTTTGGTGGCCCATTATAGCCTGCTAGGCCAGTGGGAGGGGGCTTTTTACTAAAGGGGGGCGGGGTATCCTGTTTTTTTGCCCGACAGGAAAAAAAAAAAGAGTTGGGGGTTTGCAGGATTGCAGATGTGGTCTGTGCGGTGGAGACAGAGGGAGAATCCTCCTCGAGGGCAGAGGGTGCTCGCGGGGGGGGGGGGCAGCGAGAACTTCCAGCCGGTTGCAATATGGTGGAAGCCATGGCGCCAATTGCAAAATATTTGTTTGCAGAAATGTTTTAGGCTCGGCCGCCCTGTGATTGATTGCACTTTGGATCCGTTTGCTTTGTTTCTCATACAGCAAGAGAGCTCAAAGGGCAGACTTGAACACACCGTCCAATCAGCTGAGAGATTGTAGCATACCATGTAGCCCAGGGCTGCTATTGACATTGGTTGGCTGAAGGCCTGAGCGTCGAGGTGGTGGAGCCTAATGTGTTCTTTCAAAGAGATTTCTTTACGGTCTGTTTCTCGCCCACTCTTTGTGTGCCACGAAAGCATTTGTGCATTTTTGGGGCAGCGAGGAGGACTTCAGTGCGTCCGCGTGTCACAGATGAGTCCCTGGATTCATGGCTGACATAACCTCACATCTCTCGCTAATTGTGGCTGTGTGAACTCACAAGCTTACTTCTTGGCTATTGTGCATAGTTATGAGGATTAGTAAATGGCATTTCCCCCTGATGAATTGAAATTGGCAACAATGGGAACGAAGAATTTCCTTTTGGTTGGCTGCCAGTTTGCATGTCGATGGTCTGAGCTTCAGCCCGGCCTGCTTCATGCGTCCTCCGAGTGGATCCTCCACAAACAAACACAAAGATTTAAAGGAATAAAAAAGGAATAAACACATTTTTTTACAAATAAATTTGATCCAGTCAAACGTTGACTGGTAACAGTTGGTGTAGTATTTGCATCGACCACAGCACTTTATATTCACACGGTTAGATTTGCATCTATTCTTCACGCTGAATACTGGAGACACATTAGTCGAGTCAAACGATATCACACTGAGAAAAATGCTAAATATTTCCTGGTTTCTGAAGCTTTGCTGCTGCTTTATATCAGGCTGATCATCTTGGTTGGGCAGTGTGAAGACGTCACCTTTCGATTCTGGGAAGTCTGTAATGAAAATCATCATCGCGGCATTTCTGACTTTATTTCTGGTTTCAGGCAGACTGACTGTAAATGTGACGAGGAGGTGGAGCTGATCAGCAGACTCGGTCATGTCAGAGGTCCATGCCGAGTGCTGTCTGTAAGATATCTATGCACGACATGGTGTGTGTGTCAATGTGTGTGTTCTAATGCAGACAGAAGGCGCGGGGAATGTTGTTTGTAGGAAAGCAGCAGAAGAAAAGGATGTGTGTTTTGGTGTGGTGTGTGTGTTTAGATGCCTGTGTGATGGGTGGGGGCAGCCTTTATATTCTGGCTCTTGAGGCTGGGGGTTGACTGCAGTTTGGAAGTGAGGTTTCCCCCACTCTCTAGTTTTCCAGCAGTCACATAGCTGTGTGTTTGTCTGCCCGAGGCTGCCGGTAAACACTGAGCAGTTAAACAAACACAGGCCTCTCATGTGCTCACCTACGGCAGGGGTGGTGTGATTTCCGTGTTCATGCATGGTCCATTTAACACGCAGGGAAATAAAGCGAGGAACACAGAAAACAATGTAATATTCAGCTGCAGCAGGTTCCTCATTTACAAACAGATTACAGTAACCTCGCCTCACTCCTCCACTGTTGGAGGTGTCTAATTGGGTCTCACTTATACAGCTAAAAACATAAAGAACTTCATACTGCAGGTTATTCAGAGGAAGGCAGATGTGGAGCCTTTGCATTAAAATACTGATAAAAATGAAGCAGTCATTCATAAAGATGGTGGATCCAGTTGCATTGCTTCCTTTGTGTGACACTGTGAGCTGTCTCTGAATGTCTCTGTCTCACCTTGCATCTCTCTGCTCCGTCTACATGGCTGCACAGTGCAGATAGTGCCGTTATTCTGAACGCAGCGCTCTGTATTTTTGGAAACAGCCGCTCAGCTCTGCTATCACCGCGCACCGAGAGAGAGACTCAATAAAAATGTGATCAGAAAAATAGAACGAGAAGCAAAACCCTGTTCACACTGCTGCCATTTCAAGCTACCCAGCACTTCGAAGCGAGGCTAATGCTGCTGCCTGTGTCACACACTGGAGTCTAAAGATAGAGACATGTTGCCTACACCATTAGCACCTTTTTCCAACGCCGTCTTATAAAAGGCTTTGTAAAGGTGTACGTGGATGTTGGTGAGTGTTGGTGTGTTCTCGTATCGTTGGTGTTACTTCATGACTGCAAAGAAAGTGCAGAATGTACTTTTGAGAGGCTCCTTCTCTCACGATTATTTATCAGATGTTCAGACGAACGTGTGCGGTTACAGACATTAAAGCGAAACTCGACTGACTTGAGTCAGTCAGCCGGACACAGGAAGTGTGTTACTCAGCCTGAGAGCTGTTGTGTTGTGGCTTCTGCGGCTCGAGGGGATATTTGTAACTTCTAGATGAGATGTGCAAGATACCGTGAGCGGAAGCGTAGGTTCCAGTACCTAAAGCGTGTGTGTTCTTCACACTGTCTGAAGTCATCTGGAGGTCGGTGACGTGGCAACATCTGTCAGACTGGGACAGACCACCACCATCACTTACCCAGGGATTACATCCCAGCTCAGAGGAACAGATTACTTCCAGATCTGACACACATCCATGCAGGATGAATGAGGAGATCTATGTATGGATGCAGCCGGTCAGTAAATTAAGAGAATGAATATGATCAGAGACACTGAGCTCAGGACCCAACACACAGAGCATGTTCTTCATGTTCTTGATATTATTGTTCTTCAGAATAACACTGGATGGATGCATACATAGCCACACCTAGACAGGTTCTTCTCCCTCTGGGCTGGGTGTGTGAGGGAGAGAGAGAGAATGCAACAAACAGGCCGTGCTAGTCCGGTAACAAAGAGTGAGGTGTGACAGTAAGACCTCATGCTACATCTGGGATACGCTCACACACACACACACACACACACACGCATAGAGCAGACATCTGTTTGGCTGGATCAGAGGTTTAACACCGTAGCTGCTGCGTGCCACACTCGTCTCCCTCCCAGTCTGACGGTGGTACAGCTGCAGCTCCACATGAAGCAATCAGAGCAGCTTTAAGAAGAAACCTGATTATCCTCGGCTGCCCTCCACACGACGTGCAGGACTGTTATCCACAGTATGAGCACAGCGGTCACCTGGGTGCACGCCGCCTAACTGCTCACATTTTGGTTTTTATTGTGTGAAGTGACCGAGCTGATCCTGACGGTGAACCACCTGACGAGGCTGCTGGGATCTGTAGGCATCGCTTAGCGTTTGTTGTGGTGTCATGACCGATGCCTCCATCGATCACGGGGGCTTTTAAAACGGGCAAACAGACCCTGATTCAAACAAAGTGTGTGTGTTTGTTTCCTTTGCGGCTGTGTCTGATTTCCTCAGCAAGCTCCTTGTTACATTATTTAACAGCTTTCAAACTGGGGCACTGGGCAAAGAGGTGAAGAGGAGAGGCCTGCTGGGACACACACACACACACACACACACACACACACACACACACTCTAAAACTACCTTTACTTTCCATGAAATACACAGACAAACACTGGATCTCCTGAAGAGATGTAGCAGTGTACCGGGATGTTTTTTCAGTTTCATTATTGATCTTATATAATCATATTATTTAATAATTGTCACGGCTAATGCTAACGATGTTAACGTTCCCCAGCGCTGCAGGATTAGCTTGTGAAGTTGAACCGGTCTCGGTCTCTGAAGCAGAAACATTGAGCGGGGTGTCAGTGGAGCCTGTGCACATCACAGCAGCATTAAATATTTACTGACGGTGCCTGGCCTTCAGGTTCCTCTGCTTTCCTTCACAGCAAGGCTGCTCTGCTCAGCAGAGAATCCCACGCAACACGTTTCCTCTCCTTCAGCGACGCTCCACGTTTTCTCCGTTAGCTGCTCTGTCTTTGCCTTTGAGTCGTGAAGGCAACAGGAGCAGACAAAAGAGGATAACGGGAGTGTGTGCTGCTATTTTTAGGACTTGGCCGGTGTGTTTCTGACCATTGGTGTTACGATTGTTTTTCTGCGTCTGTATGATTTAACAGTTTGCTCCCGGGCTTCGATCTGTATTGTAGGATATATATTTATATTCTACAATACATATTTCTGGTCCAGCGTCTCCTCGACCTGTTTGTTTCTTTCCTTTCATGGTTCCCTCTGAGACTTCGAGCCTGGAGCTCTTACACAGACACACGGATGGACGCTCGGTGTTTGTGTTTTCAGCTCAAACACTCACACACGTTTAAACACACAGTGGTGAATTCTTTCTGTGAGCTGATGGTAGAAATCAAGACACAGGCAGTCAAATCTTCTTTTTTTGTGTAACACTACATTTAGACTCACAGGCAGAGAAGTGCAGAGAACTTGAGACAGATGGATGGTAAACGCTTACTGCAGGTTCACTGCCAGTTTATGCAGCTGAGAAGACAGACGATCCAAACATGCTGCTGCTCCTGTTGGCCTCGGGGGCTGAGATGAAAATGGGAAGCAGAAGGATTCTTTTCCTCCTCGCTCGTATTTTTCTGTTGTTGTTCTTTAACTTCAGGATGTCCCGCTGACGGCACAGGCGAATGTTGTCTTATTGGTTTCCACCGTGAAGTTGTGTGTGTGTGTGTGTGTGTGTGTGTGTGGACAATATTGATGGAAGATTACCTGCACCTGGAAAATATGCAAATCCTGATTTTTGATAAAGCTTTGCGGTAAAGAATGAATCAGAGAAGAAGAACAAGACGAGACTGAGAAGACTGAAGACCGTCTGCAGCGCCGTGCTCGTCCCTCTGGGACTTGTAGTAGTGGATGAAAGAGGAAGGAAGGTTTTTGCGGTTTTCTATCCCCTTCCCTGTTTTAAATATAATGTTACCGCATACGCAAACAGTCAGGGAAGCCCCGTGAGTCAGGCCGGAGACAGACGGATCATCACTGCATGTTCGTGTGTCACCCCTGCCCTAATGGACCAGATGACCTCGCCAAGAGAGGAGGGAGCGCCTGCCTCACTATAGATTGAATAAAAGCACAGAGAGTGTTTTACTGAAGCTGTCACATTAGTCGATTAGTTGTCAGCTGCTGAGGTTCCAGTGTGTCGACTGAGATGAGCTCTGTTGGAATATGGTAGTGTAGTGTAGTGCTGACTGAGATGCTGCAGGTCTTTGTGCCCTCGCTCAGTCACCAAAGTAAATGTGTGAAATCTGTTGGATGTTTTTAACAGTCTGCATGTAACACCATGTCATGCTGAGGAAGTGTTTAATGCAGACCTTCCTGTTTTGTGTGTAAAGCATGTTTCCTCTTTTGAGCTCATATTGTGTTCAAAAGTCAGCCAGCTGTTGGTCCGCGCTCCGCTGCTCGTCTTAATGTGGGTCAGGGAAGTCCTCTGCCCTCTCCGCCATCGGCCACGAGCCTACTATCCTGTCTGATCCAATCAAAGCTGGCCTGCGGGGGATTATTTAGCTGCCGATCCCCCGGTTAACAAAGACTCCTCTGTTGGCCCTGCTGTGACTCACAGCGCTGTGGGGAGTGCACGTCGTGCACGTGGACTTAACTCAGACCCTGGTACCCTGCAGCAGCCTCAGATCAACGGTTTGTCTTGTGTGTGAGCTGAGCGCTCTGGTTTTGACACCACTGCTGTGGAGACATGGCGGTTCATCGCTGCAGCGTGAGAATAACGCTGCAGTGTTTCCTGCTGAGCTCGCCACCGCAGTACGAGACCGTTTGTGTGCTAACACGCTCTCTGAACGCCTTCCTGGGATTGATGGCTTCTTCTTGCCGTGAGGTTCACGCAAGCTTTGATGAGTGCAGCGGTGCTGGTTTCCAGCTGCGCTTTGGTTGAAAGAAGTCTTTTATTTTGTCACATTTCATCCAGGCAGAGGGGGTGAAATCTATTTTGGAGGAGGAGGAGGAGGATGAAGGGAGAGATGGAGAGGTGATGTTGAACAGTGACAGTCTGATGGATGCGATGTTGAAGAATAAACATGATTTGAACAAAAGGAACCGTGCAGTGATGTAGAGATTAAACAGCTCATGAGTTGGTTCCTACTCCAAACACCAGGTGCTGTGAAGCATTTTAAACCTTCTAAAAATAAGATGCTGTAGTCTTAGGTTGCTTAGCAACAGCCCTGAAGCAGGGCTGTGCTACTGATATGGCTGCTGTGGTATCCTGCACGGCCCAACTCTGCATGTGGATTTCCTCAGTGAAACTTGATTAATCAAAGATGCCTATAACTGATCAGAAGCTGAAGCCGGTGTCAGTCGTCCGCTGCTGCAGAGAAACTGAACGCAGAGCTGTAGACCTACAGAACCTCGATGCAAGCTGAGGAAATCAGTGTTGATGTCACCCTCAGAGGTCTCTTCATTCTTGGAAGGGAAGCGTCGCAGCTGAACACTGCTGCGCTTTGAGACAGTCGAGGTGTGAGTGAAAAGGAAGTTCAGCATTGTGTGTGTGTGTGTTGAAGCGATGATGCTCTAATGATACAGAGCTCTCTGTTTGACAGCTAGAAATGAGTGAACCGTCAGTTAATTGATGTTTTTGTGTGTGTGTTGCTGTTCTTCGCTCATGCAGGTTAATTCTAGTCCTCCAGTCTGTTGTTTGTATACAGACGCACAGAAAGTGTTTGAGAGGATCAGACTGTCACTGATTCACCGTCTACACACGCTGGACTGCTCCACATACAGAAGATGAGGCGGGGGGGCTGCTGCACTATTAAAGTCATTTTAAAGGGATTGCATCTCTGTGGAGCTGTGATCCACCCCCACACACCGGACCTGCACACAGTGGTAGTGGCCATGACTGAGCCCTGCACCCCGAGGGGCTCGGAGGGGGTGTCGTCTGTGTGTGTGTGTGTGTGTCTGTGTGTGTGTGCTACATGAGTCTATCTGGGCCACGAGGATCACTGCATTAAATCAACTTAAGCTTTTAGGTTAGTGTGGGAGGAGTGTGTTGATGTATAAATGTGTGTTTAGGCGTGTTGACCAGTGTGTGTTTTCACAATCATCACCATGTAACCATTCTTGGTTTTGCAAGTTCCACGTCTGTGGGCAGAGCTCAGAAAGAACGACCTAAATCTGCTCCCAGCTCCGGTTTCAGACTGAACGTTGGACAAAACAAGAACGTTTGTGACTGTTTGACACTTGATAGACTAAACAATTAGCGCAGTGCTAAACACACACACACAGCAGCTTCCTCGTCGTGCGCAGTAGAAACACTATTGTTCCACAAAAATCTGCCTGGTAATCCCTGACCGCCGCTCTCAAGGCTCCCGTCTGTGTGACACTCTCAGCAGTTGATTAATGTCCATTTGCATGCTGGTTCTCCCGGCATGTGCCCGACTCTGCGTATGTGTCAGACAGGCGTCGGGCCGGTGAGTCATGAAGCCGTAAAGGGCAGGGTGAGCTCTGGAATGTGTGACGGAGCTGGACCGAAGGGGGTGGTTTTGGTTAAACGGGTGTGTGTGTGTGTGTGTGTTTTGTACGGGCCATCAACAAGCGGAAACTCAGAGGAACAAACAATGTGCTGCTCTTTGCGCCGGGTCTGGACCCTCTCGGCTCCTTTACGAGGTCTCCTCCCTCCTTCCCTCCTCTCCTAATGACTCGCAGCATCAGGAAGTCCCTGGAAGTCTGGAAACATTTTGCACAATCTAAATTTAAGGCCTTATCTCATGAGGTATTTTGAGATTTGGTTTTAGTCAGCATTGACATGGCATGGCATGTTTACTACAGAGGACTCATTTCCCGTCAGTTTATCTTAAAGTCCACTTTGTCATTTCTGCAGTAGATAAACATCAGCAGATCTCTGATCCTCTTCTTATTTGAACCCGACTTCGTGTCTCTTCAGAACTCTGATTAAAGCGCGGAGCCAGAAATCTGTAGGTTCATTCAGCTTTGTTTCTTCATCGTGAGCGATGTCTGACTTCCTGAAAACACACACACATTGTTGCAGTTCATCAAATGTGAGTCAATGCCATCTAAGGACATGCTTAAACTCCCTCAGACACACGTCCTTGTTGACCCGGTGTTTGACCCGAGTCTCCTGAACGTCGGCAGAGCGTCATGAAGTGTTTTCAGCAGAGCTGCAGATCTTTTAAGCCACTTTTTGTCTTTTTAACGTCGTCACTGAAGCTGCCGTGTCACATCCTGTGTCTCTGTACGTCCATCTTTCTGTTTGGTTCTGCTGCCTCATAGGAAGGAGGGTGGGTGTGTGTGTGTGTGTATGTGTGTGTGTTGTTTCACATTCCTGCACTTTAGAGCACACACACACTCTTTCAAACAGGACATGGATGCAGTCAGGTAATTTTGGAGGGTCTGCAGTGTCACCCTGAAAGTGTGTGTGTGTTTCTGTGTGTTCATTTAATTTAAAATTCCTTATGCGTGTCCATTCTTTGAGTGTGTGTGTGTGTGTGTGTGTGTGTGTGTGTGTGTGTGTGTGTGTCAACAGGGGGTGCACCTTGCTACCCTCTTACATCACCATTGTCGCTGTGACAGGCAGTTAAATGCGTTGCCTTATAAGGTAAAAGCGCGCAAGGCGGGTGAAAAGGAGGAGGGGCAGGAAGAGCCTGTTACCGTGACAATGCTGTCTGCTGCCGGGCAACTGGGCTGGCCTGAAACTCCCGTTTGGCCACATTTTCACACACACACACACACGCATGCACACACAGTTAAACATGCACACACACACGCACAGTCCTCTGTGTTCGTTTTTATTTTCCCTCCTTCATCTTATTCGTCTCTCCAGCGCCACATGATTTATTTAATGTTCACTTTTGTTGTTGTAGGAATTTTTTGTCTCTATTTTAAGAGGTGTGTGTGTGTGTGTGTGTGTGTGTGTGTGTGTGTGTGTGTGTGTGTGTGTGTGTGTGTGTGTGTGTGTGTGTGTGTGTGAGTGTGTGTGATCAGCAGCACATGAGCAACAAAAATTCCTGTTTTAGTGAGAATGCCAAGAATGAAGATTTGTAGCGCTTCTCATATCATGCACACACACACACCTTCGTTATTTGTTCACACTCATGAACAAACCATACAGTGTTTGTTTCTGTCTCTTGTCAGACGTGTGTGTGTGAGATTGAGGCTGACACAGATGAAGATGAATCTTGACTCAGACCAATGAAGTTCTTTTCTGAGTGAATGATTAAAATAACGCAGCGCTGAGTAATTCTGTCTTTAAGTTTAGCGCTTGCTCATTCTATCTATAGCGGCGTTAACTCACACACACTCACACACACACACACGTTACACACCCTACAGCCAAAATGTGCCATGTGTCTGTAAAAGCAGTGAGAGTGTGATGAGGAAACATTTCAGTAAACATTATTTTAATTTTTTAGGTTTTTATTTTGAGAAGAAGAGATTTGATCGGCTGTAAAATATTCAGGATGAAAACAGAAAAGAGCTTCAGTTCTCCCACACGGCGACCATTACTTCTCTTTTCTGACCAATAACTTCCTCTAACAGGCTTCAGATGGTTTTTATCAGTCACTGTTATAAATAGGATGTGTGAGCCGTCGGGTGTGAAGAAACATTTCTCTTAGAAAAGTTCAGCAGCGCCTCAGCAGTTTTTCTATTGCCTGTTTAAAATGACAGTGGAACAGTTAGATGTTATGTAACGGCAGACAACGCAGACATCGGTTAACGGTGTTGACAAAGTAATGATCAGGACCATATGCATCAGAATGACTCAGCGTTTAAGTCTTAATTACACACATCAGCCAGTTTACTGTGGAGCAGGTTAAAGCAGCCATAACATGCAGAAACCAACGAAGAAGAGATGTAATTAGAGTACGTGAAGGTGAGACGACAGAGAGGAGAGTGTTCTACCGCTTCAAATATATAATCTGTAAAGTGTGTGTGTGTGTTTGGATAATAATGAGAGCGCAGTGTTTGTGGAGCAGCAGGTCTGGGTCCTGGTTCAGGTCATGTGACCTGTGATATTTCAGTCTCACTGCAGCGAGTTCATTTAATTTTAAAATGTTCAACTATTTCATGAATCACCAAGTATTTTGATAACAGATTAATCGTTTTAAGTCATTTGTTTAAGAAATTCTCTGATTTCAGCTCCTTAAATGTGAAGAGTTTCTTTCTGTTTCGTCGTCTGTGACAGTAAACCGAGTCTCTGGGTTGTGGAGACATTTGAACACTCAAACATGATGTGAAACGATACAAAACAAGATTTTTTTTACCAGTTTTATCAGTTATATTCCATCTTAAACATCTTAAAATGTCATTTCATGCTTTGCATTTCCAGGCAAGCTTTTCCATCTGAAAACCCTTAAAATGCTGGAAATACCAACACCCGAGCTGGCATCAGCCAGTTTGGCTTTGAGTCAACAGCACGCTGTCGAACAAAACCAGGTTTGGTGGACTGATTCTGTTTCCTCCTGCCTGAACTGATTAACAGCAGAACCACAAAACTGTCGTGGAGCTCTGGAAAGATTCAGCCAGCGGTTTTAATAAAAGGCCGACACAAACAGCTGACGCTTCGCCCTGCCAGCTGCTATCAGGCCTGCCAAGCTCCTGATTCGGACTGCTGAAACACACACGCACACACAAAGAAATGAGTGTGTAATAATAATAATGACCTCAGCTCATTCGCTGATTGGAGAGGTCTGGTTTTGTAATGGGAGGTCAGGCTGAGGAAAGAAGGGGAACACCGCTCCGGCTACCGGTGGTTCAAGCTGCCCGTACCAACTCCTGCAGCACAGCTGGAAATCTGCAAACTAATGAGTGAAAGGAGCCACGTTCACGTCACAGCGAGGCAAACGTTAACTCCTTCAAGGTCAAAGGAGACGTTTGTGTTAAACAGTCACAGTCCTGCTGCCTGCTGTTTGTGTCGGCCTCACGCTCTCCTGCTCTCTGTTGACTTGTGATAACTTAGCTTGATTTGTAGCCAAGTTGAGGCTTTAATAGTGTGAAGTCAACGGTTGTGACCTCTGCAGCAGCAGCAGCACGTCGTTTTAATGATGTCAAGGTCATCGCAGCATAAAGTTTCATGGAGTCGACACATTTATCCAGAAGGAATTCGATGAAATACGGTTCAGGAAGTGAATAATGTTCCTGAAAGAGCGTCAGGAGTAAGAAGTGCCCGCTCAGCTGTGATCATGTGACTCTGCGTGTGTCTTTAGGAAACACTGTGCGCTGAGATTCCTGTGTTGGTCCTTATCTGTGTTTCTGTCCCCTGCATGCAAGGTCCTGTTCCTCTGTGCAGAGGTATACGGCCGCTTCCAGGTCTTATCCATGACCTTGGTTTGCTCTTCAGGCGTTAGTCTGGGCCGGCCTGAATGGATCCTTCATGCTGGCCGCGTGAGCAAATGTAACTTTTGTTTCAATGAATTTGAAATCTGAGTCATGACATCATGAAAGATCAAATATAGTTCAATAAAAGCAGCTGAAGGGTTGATACGCCTGTGTGACTGTGTGTGTGTGTGTGACACTGTGTGTGTGACTGTGTGTGTGAGACACTGTGTGTGGTTTCTCAAGATTAGAAGACTCTTTCCAAACGTACGTGTGTCGGTTGTGAAATGACGTCCTGGTTGAGTCATTCAGTTGCATTTCGTGGGCGGTTTTAAAATGGTGTCAATCATTGCAACACCGGTCGCTGTAATCTTTAACGCCTTTTGTGTGACTTCAGCTTCTATTGAAGTGAAGGTGCGTGATAAGACAGGAACTTTGTCGTGTATTGATAAAGTCTGTAGTAACATTTTAGCTTTTATTTCCTCTCCGTGATGAGACGGAGCAGAGGGTGCGTTATCGGACCTGCGAGCAGAGAGATCGTCCTGTCGGGAACTTTCAGATTCACAAATCAACCGTCATTTCACGCTCAAGTGTTTGGCTCAGACTTGTTCTTCACTTCAACTGTGTGAGCATCAGTCTGTGACCTCTCTACCTCAGAGCTGTTTTAACTGGGCAGCGTTCATCTCAACAAACAAAAAAGATGTGACGAAGTGGAAGTTATAATCGTCCCTCTGTGCTGAACCTGTTGTCTGTTGAACGCAGCCCAGTCACCTCTCCCCTCTGCAGCCGTTCTGCAGTCAGCAGCACCTTCTCTGTCCCGCTGACCTCGCTCAGCGTTCTCTAAGCATCACCTCAGTTATGTGACTCATCGCGGCGCAGCGGGCCTTCACACTCTTCCTGCGCACTCTCCTCATCGCGCCCATTGTCATCGCGACGCTTCACCGGACACAGGGCTGTAAATCTTGAGACTTTACGAGTTTGCTCAGGGGTTAATGTTTTACGTCTTGTACAGTTGGATTCATTCACTGCATTCCTGGAGAATTAACATGGACATCCTCCGCCCCCGCCGTTTCCTGCGCTGCGCCTCTAAAGACAGGAAGTGGAGTAGTTGGCTGCTGATTGGCTGAGGAGGAGAAAAAGTGATGGTGTGATATGAGAGACACAAACTAAAGGAAACAGTGATGCTGACTCCCTCTGAGTTAGACTGTAAATCATCGTATCACTCTCGCATCTTTAATCTGATCTCATCCATCTTTTTCCTTTTAGCTGCACTTTAACTGTCTCAGTGTCACATGACACGAACCAGGAAAGAGACGGAGGAGTAAATAACTGAACGCTCACCCACATTTTACAGATGATTGGATTATTAGTTTTCGATCCTCACTCTTTATGGTTTAATTATTCATAAATTAATAAACATCCAAAGTTACAGTTCAGCAAAAGTTTGAATGATTCGAGCTGTTGAAAATAACAATGATCAGATTTTAGTTTAAGGGTTGCTAACTCCTCACTGGTACATGGACACGTGTGACATACTAAATAATAAAATACTTTATATCTATCTGTACGTAGCGTCTGGTTGGCAGTGTCCGACAGATGACTTGATTCCATGTTTGCAGATTTTGTTGCTCTGCGGTGATTTGAAGTTTCGGTCTCTGATGTTTGAGGAGAAAAGTCTGACCTGACCTGATGATGTGAAAAGAGGAAGCAGATGAAGTAGGTGAGAGGAGGAGACACTGAAGATGTACCAGAGAGGGAGTCAGAGGGAGGAAGAGCATAGCTGGCATTCCTGCCGTCTCCGTCATGTTCGGCGAGGTTGACACTGTCTGTCGCTCGCTTTCTTACTTCTTTCCTTCCTTCTCCGTCTTCCTGCTCTCACTTGTCACCGTCTCCCGTCTTCCCGTCCTCGCCGTGCAGACTTGTAAAAGCAGATTTGAAGAGAAATGTTTGTGGTTTGTTTTGCAAACCGAATTGGGCGGAGCCTTCCACATAAGACAACACAGTGAGTGCCAGAGAGCTGAGACAACAAAACCTATTTGATTTGTCTGTGGTCACTTGGCAACAAGAGGAGGAGTGATCCAGATGGGGCGAATAATATTCATCTGGAACGTAATAATCTGTGACATAAATAAATCTGCTTCTATGCAGAATCAATCCGACGGTGGTGTTCCTTCCTCTCCTCTCCCCCCTTCACTGAGGTGCAGACCCGGTTCTGGATAAAAGATCAAAGTCTGAGAAGACATCTCTGAGATCTCCCCCCTCTCTCTCGTCGCCTCGCTTCCCTTCATGTAATCCCAGGAAGAATCTCAGCGTCTCATTAAATCTCTCCTCCGCCTCCTCCTCCTGCACCGAGCTGCACCAGAGCTTTAAAGCCAGCGACAGAAACCCAATTTATCAGAACAAGCAGAACATGGTTCTGCCTTATCGCTGGTGCAGTCAATACTTTAACCTTCTGCACACCCTGAGCTGGTTTTACAGTTTGGTTTGTCACATGGACGCCGTCTTCTCGAAGCTCTGTGTGGTATTCTCGTTGCTTCACAGCTAGCTGCACTGATTACCTTGTAAGGAAGTGCGATTTTATTCTCGCTTCTTAAACGTCTAACAAGCCGCGGAGATCACACATGCTTCGCAGGATTAATATTTGAGCTCTGTCTCGTCTGTGCGTGAGGACGTCTGCTGTTATAGAAGTCGTGTTTCTGCAGAGGCTGAAGATCATTTCTGAAAAGACGTGAAATTTCCTCCAAAATTTCAACATTTAAGTTACAAAAGAGAAAAAAATCTCAGAGTTTCAGCTGATGTGGATTAAGAGCGGAGCTTTTGTGTCGACACTGTTATGTAACACTGGAACCATGATGTTTGTGAAGCAACACACACACACACACTTAACATGCACTTAATGTGATGACCTAAACATTCCTACACACACACTTATTTATTATTACATGCATGTGAATTATTTATTTGTATCATATAACCATTGTGTATAAAAATACTAGTTAGAGGTCCTTGCTGATCCTAAAATAGGTTGGGAGGGACACACACACACACACACACACACACACACACACACACACACACACACACACACCCTCCATCTCTGTCAGCGGCGGTGCAATCCGACCCTGAGTCGGACTCTTTGAGCAACAAAGACAGGAAGAGGCATAAATAAATGAACAAATAACCACATCGCTTGACACTTTACCCCTTCCCTCCCTTTCTCCTCCCCCCTCCTCCCTCCCTTATTTCCTCTCTGCTTTCTGAGTCTCCTCATGAAACGGTAGCAGATCACTAAAAGTCAGCGGGCGGGTAAACAGACGTCACTCACATCATCATCATTCATGCTGGAAAAGAGTTTTTCAATCTATAATTTAATGTGGCAAGACATGAAACCAAGAAATGTGTGGACGTAAAGTGTGTGTGTGTGTGTGTGCGCCTTTTTACTGTGTCATGGAGATCATCTTACACACACACACACACACACACACTATGTAAAAGATTGTGTGTGTGTGTGTTGTACTCCCCCGTGGGGGATACAGAAATGCGACCGTCATGTAAACAGCCTTCTCAGTCTGCTCTGGTTACCCAGCATGCTCCCACACACTCCTCCTCTTCCTCGTTTCCTCCTTCTCGTGTGGCGGCGGCGATGTCGAGGTCGCAGAGTCTCGTTAAGTCATCTGCAGGTTCCTCAGTGTTTTCAGAAGAGCAGCACAGTTTGTTCTTCACTCTTTGATTTGACGTTCTCATGGTTTGCTGTCACGTCTCTTCTCCTCCGCCTCCTCCTCCGCCTCCTCCTCCTCTTCCTCTTCCTCTGCTTCCATCTCCCATCATGAACTTCTCAGCCCACATTCAGCCATGTGTGATCTCTCATGTATGACATGAAGCTGCTTTTAGACGTGATTAGGCACCACACACGGTTACTTCACTTCATCAGGCAGCTTTTGAATTTCCCCACCAGCATTTCTCACATCTCTGGTCTCTTCTTCCTCTTTCCCACACTCATCACTCTTTCTTTTCTCTCGATCACCTCGCTTCCTCTCCTCCTGTCTCCCGCCTTCTGCGTTTCCCCTCCCCTCCTGTCCTTAATCCTCCCTTTCCTTTGTTTCTGTTAGCAGCTATATGGAGGCTCCCCCAGAGAGCGAGCGTCTGGCTGGACGCAGTCGACGAGGCCTGTTGAAAACAGTCTGTGTTAAGCTGTTGACTCACATAATGGCATATCTGAGGGGCACTGAAGTACACAGCCAAGGAGCACACAGCAATTACATGTTTGTCAGCTCCCTCTGGGAGGTGTGTGTGTGTGTGTGTGCTTTGGTGAGAGATTGTCCCCACATTATGGCTCTGCTTTACTGACTACCTGTCAGCACATGAAGTGAGGGAGGCTCCCTCACTGTGTGTGTGTGTGTGTGTGTGTGTGTGTGTGTGCACACATGTTAATGATCACCTGTCCAGACTTGAGAGGATAATGAGGCCAGAACAGCCTCTGCAGCGGATCCCTGCTTCGTCTTTCTTCTCCTCTTCCTCCTCTGTGCTGTCTGTATTCATGATTAGCGGCACTCTGGTGACCGCGAGTGTTTGGACGTGAACGTGTTGGCCGCCGTTTCTTCGGATTTGGCACTGCCTTACACTGATCTTTATCATTCATCATTTCTCTGTTAGAAATGCTGCCAAACGTGTGTTCGTGTGTGTTTGGACACCAACACTTTCCCAAGGCTGCTCAAAACAAACAGCTGTTCACTCGTTTACGTTGAGGCTTCTTCCTCCTCCTCCTCTCCGTTGTCAAACACACTGATGCACGGTGAGGTCTAACCGTGGCCTCCCTCAGGGACGGTGTCGTGTTGCTGCACTGTGACTCCTCGGCCGGGGCAGCAGCAGCTCTACAGTAGCAGGCTGCGTATCCAGTTACACCACTGTTGCATGAATGGGGCTGTGAGTGCACAGGAATCCAGAGTGCAGCTATTTTTTTGTGTGTGTAGATTTATGTTGGAGCTCTGCGCGGTTGTAAAGAGGAGTTCTCAGTGTTTATTTCTGAAGATGTGTCTGCTCGACTCTAAATGATTGTTATTCTGCGTGTATGCACGTGATCGTTGGAAAATGGCTTCAAACAGCGTCTGCTCCGTGTGTTAAGGCGCAAAGATCAGCCGCTCGTCAGCAGCGTTTGAAGCAAAGGAGTGACAACAGTTTCTGCTGTGTCGCACACCACAGCCCTTTTTTAATTGGCGTGCCTCTAAGAATAGGAGGCCTTGTGTCAGGCCAGACCAGACTAGTAGCTGAGCTTTATTCACGGGGCCAGCCCAGCATGGTTTTGGCCCAGCTCAGTCCTGTGCAGCCAGTCCAGTCTAGTATGGCTGAGTCCAAGTTCCTTGAGGTTGTACCTCCTGCCAGCAGGTCCACATATAACTCTAACTAGCAGTACAAAGCTGCACTTTGGTGCAACAACAGCCATCTGCTGTCTGACATTCACTTTTTCATTTCCTGACACTGTGTCGTGTCATGCCAGTGCTTCACATTCATACAGCAGGCTGGACGCTGGTCAGTAGCTGCTCACAGGCACATCGAAAGCTTTTCTTCCTGCAGTAGTAACAGTGGAAGCTTGCAGGGTTACTGATGCAAAGTGTGGCGAACTATCAGTGCTGCATAATTAATTCAAACCAACTCCAAATGTGTGATATTTCACACACACGTCGCCTCAGCACTGAGATATCAAACAGCCATCACCAATCGAGTGTGTTTGCTGCCTTCATGTACATTGTGTGAGAATGTGGGTGTGTGAGTGGACCTTGTGGCTGTGAGATGTGCTGAAGCTTGTTTCCATAAATAAGATGTGTGGCCTGAAGGTGTGAAACCTTTTGGCTTCACAACTTGTTGAAGGTCACTAAAACTCATAAAGAAAGCAAAGTTTGCCTTCCATACTCTGAATTTGACAAACGTTTGTTTGGACGGTCGTACATGGAGCACGCATCGGCAGGCAGCGTGTGTGTGTGTGTGTGTTTGCGCCTCACTGCTGCAGAGAGTGAGAGGAAAGCTGAATCCACCTTTAAGCTCGCTGAATCTGACGTGACTCTGGGTGTTTGTTCGTGACCCGGCTCTCTCCTCCAAACCTCCCCAGCACTCAGCAGCTGTTTGTCCGCTCTGTCCCTTCACTCCACCCGGTCCTCCACACGCAGCGCTCGGCACAGCCCAGCTCACCCTGCAGCTATATATTATCACTGTTCTCTTAATGTTGGTTTCACGTTGGTGCTTTTTAAAATGTTTAAATATCAAAGTGTCTCACAGATACTGAACTGCTGGGATCAGAGAGTGTGTGTGTGTGTGTGTGTGTGTGTGTGTGTGTGTGTCAGAGAGGGAGAACAAGTGTTGATGTGGAGAAATGACGAGCTGCCTGTCGCCGTTTAGAGTGAGGTCATCAGCAAGAAACAGGGTGTGTGTGTCCAGAAACGCGCGCACACACACTGCTGACGTCATGCACACAATATAATGCCGTTGAGCAATAACATTGTGTTCGACCTGGCTCATTCCTCCCAGTGACACACCCGTACACGCACCTGTGTGTGTGTCTGTGTGTGTGTACACTCTTCTTTATACTGTACATACAGTTAAGTTGCCTCTGCAGTCAGAAAGTTGCACATGTGTTGAGAAATTGGCCGTGAGAATAATTTGTGTGTATGTATGCTTGAAATAGAGTGAAGTGAGCTATACAAAGATATGACACGAGTGTGTGAGTGTGTGTGTGAGTGTGGGTGGTTAGATTTTGATTCTTGTGTCTCATACATTCCTGTCCAAGGAGTGGTGTGTGTGTGTGTGTGTGTGTGAGACTGAGGGCAGTAAAAGGTGTAAAGAATGACAGCATGTGACTTCATCTTTTTAAGTGTGTGTTTCCACAGTTATCTCATACATATTTTTGTCGTGTGTGTGTGTGTGTGTGTGTGTGTGTGTGTGTGTGTGTGTCTGCTGCTGTTGCTCACACCTTTGCACTTTACGTTTCCCTCTTTTCAAACAAAACCTTGACCTTTGACCCCGCAGGTCCAGTTAGAGATCAGAGTTGAAAGAGTGTTGGGCTCACACTGATGAGTCTGGTTCAGGTATGTGTGTGTGTGTGTGTGTGTGTTAGAAACCAGAGATCAAACAGCTGACCCCATACACCCCGTTAGGCTCCCTCTCTTCTGGCAGTAAAGCAGTCAGTGAGGAGACGTTTATCTGCCATGGACGGAGACATGTCGGACAACTTAACCGCTTCCAGACGCGCTCGCAGCTCCTCCACGACACAAACAAGACAGATTCCTGCACCCTGGTCACACACCGTGTTCCCCTTTGGAAGAAACACATTGAACGATAATACTCAGTTTGATGGATCACGTTAGAAAGGAGATCGAGGCAGCGCAGAGTCTCGTTTGTGGCAGGTAATTTTCATTGTTCCTCACAAAATTTAGTCTGCGATGAGCTCATCAAAGTCGGAGTCACCCTGTGACCCAGATTCAACAAAGCTGCACTTAGCCGGTGAAGACTATGATGAAGACGCAGTGTTCTTCAGAGGACTCATCCTCTGAGGTTCACGCTCACGTTCACTCAGTCTGAAGTTCAAACCAGGAAACCCTGTTTTCAAATATTGAATCTTTTTGAGCTGCTGATGTGTAAAACAGCCAAAAGCAGCTTTGAGAGCCGTCAGCTCAGCCACATGTCAGACAGCGAGGGCAGAGGATGGCTACAGCAGTTGTGTAATGGATACAGAGGATCAGAGCCTCATGCCTAAAATGTAAACCTTCTTAGTCTCCTCAGCCTTCAGCTTGTTATCTGTGTCCTCAGCTCCGCTCAGAAATCCTCTCATCTGATCTGTGCAGCCGACACAGCGCGGCCGTGCGGGCAGCTTTAACTGGATTCACTGCAGCTCGTCCAGCGCGGTCACTCCGTCCAGAACCATCAGAAACGTGACGGGTCTCGTCCAGACACACAGACTGATTTTAAAATGTGTGACTTGAAAAGTAGGTCAGGTTCGGCCATAAGTTAGGAGTCAAGATAAAGCTTCAGATTTAAAATAACGCTGTGATCCGACGTTAAAACACTTTGACCAGCGATGGTGAATAAAGTTCAGTCCGTCTTTGTGTTTGAGCTTCCCTGTCAAAGGCGGTTTGATCATGTCATAAAAGGACGAGCTGCAGATTTGAAGTCCGTGAGCGTGCGTTGACAGTCTTGTTAGATTGCACATTGTCTATAAGAAGCTGTCACAGGCTGCAGATCAGCCCGTGTGACAGTGTGAGGGTCTGACCTCTGACCCCGGGGGGAGGGGGTGAAAGCCGGCTGTGTAACGTGTAGCGTGCCATGTTGTACAGAACCTAACGTCCCCAGGCTCTGCAGGTCTCAACCTGTCGCCGCTTGTTTTGTTCCAGCGCTCTCCTCGTCACCGCTCCCAGCAGCGGCGGTCTTGTTGGAACACAGCCGATTCTGTGCTGTTTTAGTTAAGCTGCTCTCTGATACAGTTCACATTCCTAACGTTTGAAATCTAAAGCCTCCCGACATGCAGAGACCCCTCATCGTTCATCAGCCTGCTCCGCTGGCTCTGAGGACCAGCACAGAAAACGGCATCAGCAGCAGGAACATCAAATCCTGAAGATCAGTGAATGCTGTAAAGTGTCAGAGAGTCAGCGTGTGAGTCAGTGGCAGTGATGGACGATTGTGCTAAACTAAGCCGGACCTTCCTGTCATTGCACTGCCGCTTCCTGCTGCATTGTCGTTAAGTCTGAGTGTGTGTGAGGTGGAGATGGCATCGTCTCTCCACCCTCCCCCTGACTTTGTCTGTATGTTTGTTTATGTGACATGTATCCGTCCTCTCGGTGTGTGTCCTGGTCTGCTCTCACAGAGGCAGCCATATATAATATATATAATTGTGTGTATGTGCGTGTTGGGGGTTGGTATCGGGCGGTCTGGGGGAGGGTCACAGAGCGAGAGTGGGCTGAGGGAGAGTACAGGGGTCTGAAGGGTGCTATTATCCACGAGGCTCAATGGGCGCTTTGTGCCGGCGGCCACAGTGTGACGGTGGGGAGAGGGGCCGGGCAGCGAGCAGCTCCCTGTCATAATGTTTTTCAACACGCAGCGCAGGAGAGAGGGAGGAGAAGAGGAGGTGGAGGAGGAGAAGAGGAGGTGCGAGACGCACTCAATTGATCATTCAGAGACTTTTGGAGGCTGTCAGTCAGTTCACACGCAGGATGAGATGACGTGATGTGAAAACACGGCCTTTATATTTATGAATCCAAATATATTTCATTTCATTATGGACGTTTCTTTCTGTCTGGCCGTGCTGCTGTTAATTTATATTGGCCGTTGTAAAACTTCAACTTTCACCGTCCTCTCCTTCCTTTTCCTCCTTCCTTCACAGGAGGGACATTCCCTCTTAAAGACTTCATGTCGGCACTAATGAGTGTTTGCTCACCGACACCCACGCAAGGATCCTTGCAGCTGCTCTTAAAGTTTTAAGTTTTTATTTGTGTAGTGTGCAGACCGGACGTTGATGTACTGTAGTCTCAGTCTTTAGTCGTAAAATGATGTATCAAGTTTTGCCATCGTGGAGATCTGTTGCGGAGCGGCGTGAAGAAAAACAGTCCCATGCCCGCCTCAGTGCCACGAGCTCCTTCAAAATAAAATGATTCAAAACACATTTCTGCTAACCGCGAGCACAAACACACAGATTCCAACCAGCTATTGGTGTGTGTGTGTTTGTTTTGGTACACTCGATAGATATTTAAGGGTCACAGATTCAGTTTGGGCCCTGTCAGGTTCGTTAACTTGTGGACCTCGAGTGTTTTATGCTGGTTTTTTGTTGGACTGAATATGAAGTTAGATTTACTTCCTGTGTTTGTGTCGAGGGCTAAATGATTTCAGAGCTTGTGTCATAAGAATCTGAAGAAGGTAAAACAATGCAGCCCACAGTTTGAGATGTTTGAGATCAATAGAGCTTCTCCTCCCTTTTTGTTCTGCTGCTTCCTGTCTTATCAGAGTAACTCCCTGACCTCGCTTCCTGTCCATTCAATTTCATGTTCTTTCATTCTCAATTCAAAGTGGTTTATTTTCATGAACATAATGACCCAGCCGCTGAATAATCCTCCTTTTTTTTCTGTTTCTCGTGCAGACGTTCACGGCGTGGTGTAACTCCCACCTGCGGAAGGCCGGCACGCAGATCGAAAACATCGAGGAGGACTTCAGGGACGGGCTCAAACTCATGCTGCTGCTGGAGGTCATCTCAGGTAACTCCTCTGTTCGACCTCGACTCACCGGCGTCTGCGAGAAATCGAGCTCAGCGGGAAGTTTTTAATTAAACTAAAATGGCTTTAATGTTTTGAAGCTGCAGGGAAAGCTCACCACACACACAAACACACACTCGTATGTCACCGAGCAGTGGCCTGATTTTCAAAGCTGTCTCTGAGCTGTCAATCAAAATGCTTTCAGATGTTTAAGATGCACAACATCTCTGTCCATTCCAGGGTGTGGTCGTTCACAAGTCCAACCTCAGCTGGATCAGAGGCGTTTAAAAAAACACTGGGAACACCCTGCTTTTATCTGTTGGCGTATGACGGCGTTCTCTCGAGGTTTCTTGTGTTTAATTGCAGGTTGTAGCAGGGAAACTGTTCCTTTTGGCATATAGCAGATCATCATTTGAACCGCTGTCATCCCATAATGAAATCTGGACTTGCATGTGGCTTCCTTTTTCACATCCACTTCAGATTTTTCTGCTGCGAGCGGCGCTAACGTCCCCGCTGTAACTTTAACTGTCCTGACTGCGTGTCGTTCTGCTGAGCCTGTGGAAACATGCTCAGCTCGTGTCGCCACAGGAGCTAACTCACTCATTTTTCTGTTTGTTCCCGTGTGTGTGTGTGTGTGTGTGCATATCTGCAGGCGAGCGGTTACCCAAGCCTGAGAGAGGCAAGATGAGGGTCCACAAGATCAACAACGTGAACAAAGCCCTGGACTTCATCGCCAGCAAGGGAGTGAAGCTGGTCTCTATTGGAGCAGAGGGTGAGTGTGAACATGTACATCACTGACAGAGACACACGTTACACCAAACACACACTGATGTGTTGGATTAAATCTGTTTCTCATGAACTGTCAACATCCGCAGACCTCACTGTACAAAGTGCCGTCTCACCCTTCTCAGAAAGTCTGAGCCCAGAACAAAAAGGGAACTGTCATGTTTCGTTGATTTCATTTAATTTCTTCTTTCATGTGACGGACGTACCGAGTCTGACGTGGCATTTCATTAAAAGTACAGTGAAACTAGTGAAGTAATCAGAGTATCTCAGGCTTTCTTTAGACCTTCAGCCTTTGCAGTCACACGTCACTCTTACAGAAGGTAAATGAGCTGTTAGCTTCACAGGCCAAGGTGTCTGCAGATGAGAAAGTACCGAAGCTGCAGAGGTCCAGGGCCGGGCCACTAGATCACACTGGAATGGCCTTGCGTGTGTGTGTGTGTGCGTGTGTGTGTGTCAGGGTCAGCTGGGGGACTGTGACCTTTCTCCTACTCTGTCAGGACAAACACGACATTCCTGCAGCGTGACGCTCCTGATACTGAAGACCACTGCACACAAAAGTGCTGAAAACACTGAAGTTGTGCACACACTCTGCACAGTGTGAACACACACACACACACACACACTCTTTCTGGCCGTCTATAAAAGCAGCCCACTAAAGGTCACTTACTGGAAACACACAGAGAGAAAAATGGTGGCACAGAAGATGGAAGAGGAAAAAAAGTGAGGGATGACGATGAGGAGATGAGAGAGGAGGCCGACCTACAGAGACGCTCAAAGTGACTCAGCCTCATCTGATCTGCAGAGACTTCAGTCCAGCGAGGTCTGGACGAGCAGTTTATTCACATTAGAAACATTTCCCACAGTTTGTCAAGGCATGAACTGAGCAGCACAGACAGCGAGACTCAGAGCTGTTCAATGAAACATGAAGAATGTTGGAATGACGGCGATGTGCGATGAATTGACAGCTGACAGTGAGAGTGATAAACTGGAAGCTGAAGGAGGTGAAAGCATGAACGGACTGTGTTTGAACTATGAGTGGAATCTGACCCGCACTACATGCCTTCTCACCAACATGTCACTGCACATGACTCACTGTCCCGTCCTGTGTGTGTGTGTTAACCTGCCAACGATCATCTGCGGGGAACACACACATCATGATATCTGAGAAGGCTGTAAACGTTTTCAGTGTGCTCAATGAATTTGATCCGGTGAAGTTCTGCAACCTTGAATTACAGATTAAATATTGTCACAGTGCACAGATGTGTTTTTTGCCTTTCCACATTATTCAAAGTGTCTCCCGGACTTCAGATAAAACACTGACGGTGTTTTCTATAGACTAAATGTATTTTATGAAAGAAAATCAGTGAAGTGTCACACCTCCAGGAGAAGCTGCAGTTTGGTAGCTGTGGGACGTAAAGTTCAGAGTGTGTGTGGGTGTGTTGGCTCATTGGATGAAAGAGTAAGATTTATGTTTCAGAGTAAAATAAAAATGCTTTAATTGACTGGGGTGACTTTTTTTTCCAGAAATCGTGGACGGGAACGCCAAGATGACCCTGGGAATGATCTGGACCATCATCCTCCGCTTCGCCATCCAGGACATCTCTGTAGAAGGTACGACTTCCCGCGCTGTCGCTTGCATAAACGTGTTGGAGAGAACGTTCTGCTGGAGGGAACTGCAGCAACTCCACTTCGGGAATAATGAGCAGACCTGCAGGAATCTTTGGTGTTCTCACACACATCCAGATGTGCAAGATAAGGATGCACTGTGGGAACTAGACTGGAAGTAACACGTTAGAGAGGCGTGCACACACTCACACTCACACACACACAGAGGGGGTTCGTAGTGATGGAATACAGCCAAGAGAAAACAGGTCTGTCTACATGACAGCTCATTAAGATTAATGATGATGTGAAAGTACCATGAACACCGTTATATCTGCTTTTATTAATATTACCTGTTATTCTGCATATTCAGATGAGACTGAAACAGTCGCCCAGACTTTGTGTTTAGTTTCCTGTTGACTGGAGAATCATTCCTCCTCGGTCCGGGCTGTAATGGCTCTGCGGCGTGCTAATTAAAAGTGTCTGTGTTGAATTAACTCTGGTGGGTGTGGACCACTATCAGGAATATTGAGTCATATTTTTTTCTCCATATTAGTGACGGCAGTAAACAAAAACATCCCTGTGTTCATATTTAGCGCTCGCAAACAGACGCTGCAGTATTTCTCTCTCTGCTGGTTCAGTTAATGGAATCAAACAATTTACGGACTTGATTCAATGAGAGGTCTCCTCAGTGTGTTCAGAGACTAATGCAGACCTCCTCCTCTGCTGTTACTCCTCCTGCTGCTCCTCCTGCTGCTCCTCTTCACCTTCTTCTCCTCCTCCATCTGTTTCCTCATGCAGAGACCTCTGCGAAGGAGGGTCTTCTTTTGTGGTGCCAGAGGAAGACTGCTCCCTACAAGAATGTCAATGTGCAGAACTTCCACATTAGGTAACACACACACACACACACACAGTCGATGTTATTTTAGGATGTTGACAGTCAATGTTTGTGTGCCAGTTTTCTGCACACTTCTTAGAGATTTCTAGATATTCAACATTTCAGAATTCAGTTCTTTGTCTCGAGGTCGGCGCGCTCGCCTCCTCGTGGGACTGTAAACCTCCAGTGAACCTGATAAAAGGTGTTTATGACTCACTGCAATCCAAGGAACTTTGAACTGGATGACACGACTGGCCAACATTTAGAGTCAGTTAGTTAGTTGTCATGGAGACACATGACCACATGTCCTAACATACGTGTGAATATTTCTGATAGTTTGTATGTATGCACAGATACAGGAGATCAATGCTGCATGGAGGCATGGAGTGTTTGTGTGTAGACAGGTCGCCCCCTGTTGGAGAAACTGCGACATGTTTCTCTCTCTGACTCTGACTGTTGTCAGATGATGTGTGCAAAGATTTGAAGTATGTAAAAATGTATTTATACACATCCATGAGTAGATGTACACGCACGACAGAGGTTCATGCAAAGTCTTCACGTCTTTGAGTCTTGATCTAAAAATAATAATGAATCCACATCATGTCCAGACGAAGAATGATTTTCTCTCCTGCGCCTGTTTTTGGCTCGGTGTGAATTGAACCTGAGCTCTGTGTTTTTGCTGCTTCAGTTCATAAATTTCACAATGAAGATGTGATTTATGGCGCGGGTCGCCCTCAGGCAGATCAGAACCGGCTTTGTGAATGATAGCTGGCAGCGGTGACGGTGGCAGTTAGAGCAGACAAACATGTTGCAGCCAGAGCTGAGTGTCACGTTGCTGCCACCCACGGCCTCACGCTCATCTGTTCACTCTGTCCAACAGCTGGAAGGACGGCCTCGCCTTCAACGCTCTGATCCACAGACACAGACCTGATCTCATCGACTACGACAGCCTCAGAAAGGTACACACACTTTTTTGTTTCTGAAGCTGCTCATCATACAAAGATCTAATTAGCAAGTTTGCTGTTTTCTGACGCTGTGATTGGTCGCTTAGGATGACCCTGTGACCAATCTGAACAACGCCTTCGAGGTGGCTGAGAAGCACCTGGACATCCCCAAGATGTTGGACGCAGAAGGTAGGCTGACCCACGCCGTGCTGTCCTCTGCAGATAGATGATGTGCTCACATACTGTGACTGTTCACAATGACTGACTGTGTTTACACGCACACAACAGAGCGACTGTCACTCATGATGTAAGCCGCTCTGATGGAGTTACCACTTAACCCTCATCCTACAGACAGGAGGAGAAACAACCAGCACAGCCAAACTTTATTAGATATTAAATGAATCTGGATTACAGATTATTATTATTATTATTATTATTATTATTATTATTATTATTATTATTATTATTATTATTATTATTACTCTGTCTCTGCAGGCTCAGAGTGGCTGAGCTTTCCCCCACGCTCACAGCATGTCAGCATGCAGGACACTCTGTCCTACAGTCTGTTAGGATTTAAAATGTTCCACTTGAACTCATTAGGAATATACTGGACTGATGGAATAAAACATTAGGACAGAAAGTTTCCCTCCGAGCTCGGGCTGTTCCTCAGTCTGTAGGATGAAGGTTAAACACGCCAAACATGTTCTGATGAATGAATCATGGACTCACCGCCGTTACAGTCACAGTGTTGATGTGATGTGTCTGCTGTTGTACCTGTTATATGAGCTGTTACAGGAGATGAGAGGCCATCGTCGTCAGGATGGATGGAGCCTCCATTTTATTATTATTCCTCCTCCTCCTCCTCCTCCTCTGTCTGATTGTAAAGTCACTGTCTGAATGTCTTCAGCTCCATCATCAGTGTTGTTGTCAGTGTTCTGCTGTATGGCTCTGAGCCCTGTGTCTGTGTCTGTGTTTGGATCGTGTTGTCCGGCTGTGAACGGCTGCAGCAGCTCGTTAAACGTGTGTCTGTGTGTTTTAATATGTGTGTACCTGTGTGTACCTGTGTGTCCTCTGTCCTGCCTGTGTATGTGTGTCTTCATAACCTCGGTCTCCCCCGCCTTGTAGACATTGTGAACACGGCTCGTCCAGATGAGAAAGCCATAATGACTTATGTATCCAGTTTCTACCATGCCTTCTCTGGAGCACAGAAGGTACTCTGCCCCCGACCTCCACCTTTAACCCCTGTTACTAACAAGGTGCTGCTTCCTGTCCAGCATGGCCTCACTCTGTCGACAGCGCTGCTACTCTCTGGGCCTCAACAAGGACACGGGATTGTTGGGGCACAAACACACACACACGTGAACGTGCATACACACTGATAGTGTGACGGTGACTGTGCTGGTGAAAGCAGTAAATACTCTGTGGTTGAAGTGAGTCTGCAGCTGAGCTTCTGTCTCACAACAATGAGGTTATTCATCAAATATCAAAGTGGAGCTGCTGGTGATTATTGGATGATCGAGTCACTGTGACAAAACGGTGTTTGTACAGCTGTGGGTCGAACAGCTGGATGTTCTGTACGCTTCACTTTTCTATGTATGGAAGTTTCCTCTGTATTGTTTTGAATTTTACAATCATAAATACTTAAATAAGTTTCTTTTGACAAACTCATTGTCTCTGCTTGTTTTAACTGTGCCTGACGCTCTGTGAATGGAGCTCGTGTTCAGATCTTCAATGCACGCTGTCCTTTGAGAGCTGAGCTCATATGTTTAATATTTAGAGAGAGAGGCCGAAGTTCACACCCTTTAAAATCAGTCCCCTTGTTTTATTTAGAGTGTTTTTATGTTTAAAAGGGTAAAAATGATTCAGTAATTCACAAACATTGAACTAAAGAATGTGGCTGTTGTGTCATGTTACAGGAGGATCATAAAAACTCTGATTGGCTCTTCATGTAGAACACCTGACTCACCTGCTGAGGTGCTCACAGAGTGTAAACCTGCAGATCACAGTTGTAGAAATGATCCTAATGATCTTATGAATATCTCAGCTTTAGTTGAAGAGCAGTGTAGACACCCTCCCATCTTTTGTTTCTGTCCTTCTTTCCCTCCTCCTTCTCCTCCCCTCCCCCTCCCCCTCCTCTTATTTTCCTCCCCCTCTCTCCCTCCTCTCCTCTCCCTGTAGGCCTCTGACAGGAAGCCAGTTGATGTCTCTTGTTTGGCTCTTCCTTTAATTAATTTTCTGGCCCATTCAGAACTTGTTTGTGTGTTTGTGCAGTCTCAGGAGAGGAGTGTGTGTGTGTGTGTGTGTGTGTTTGTGTAATCTTGTTCCATGTACAGCTTGTTCTCCTTCAAGTTGTTGAATTATTTACATGGAATCAGTAACTACAGAGGAAGTTTGTGTCTAATAGTTTGTTACAAACTCTTTCTTCTGCAGACTTTACTGCTTTCACCAGAATCATATTTCATCATTTACACACACACACACACACACAGTCTCATTCAGTCCCGTTCACGTAAAGCAGTTTATTCATCATCTGTCGTGTTCACTTGTCATGTGAGGACGATAACTTTAAATTAGCACTTGGCCCTGAAACTGTGTCATCGTCCAACTGCAGTTTAAAAAAACCTGATTCATGAATTCAAGCTCAGACTGAAGCTTCAGCACTTTGTGCTGGATCATCGTGTTTCTGTCTGCGTCTGTGTTAAAGACACAAAGAACCAGCTGAACGTCAGAACAGTGACAGATTCAGAGTCTGAAGTTTCTGCAGATTAGCAGCTGACGTCTGAACAGTCAAAGATTTAAAGATGGACTGAAGACGTTTGATTCTCCGTCCTAACGAGCTGCACTGCATCGTTCTCACCTGTGCAATGAACCAACCTGAAGGACGACCTTCAGCTGATGTGTGTGTGTTTGTGTCCCGGCATCGAACGTGTGGCTCCAGCGTCCCTCAACTCTCTCCGAGAGGACACTTGTCCTCCTCCCCTCGTCCCCCCTGATGTCCCACCTCTCAGCTTCAGTTTGGGAGGAGGTGGTGGTGGTGGTAACAGGAGGAACCTGAAGCTGTGGAACTGAAGAGGGAGGCATTTTCTCCCCAACATGCTCCCCTCGCTCTCCCATCCTGCAGGGAGCGAGGGTCACGTAGCTTTGGGTAGCTTTGGCTTCACTCTGCCTCTCTCTCTCTCTCTCTCTGTTTACCTTCTGTTGACAACCTCTCTCTATCCTGCTGGGTGCTGGGTGATGCGTAGACATCGTGGGTACGCTGAGGCCGGATGAGAAAGCCATAATGACCTATGTATCCTGCTTCTATCACGCCTTCTCTGGCGCTCAGAAGGTGAGCTCCTCACGCTCCGCATTAACAACAAACTGACAGGAAGTCTTACTGCTCGACGTCTCTTCAGTTTCTCTTCAGCTATTAACACTCCTCAACGTCACTGTTTCATGATTTCTGTGTAGAAATTGTTTTAGTTAGTCTGTGCAGTAAATATTCAAACTAAAAGATGAAATATTTCTATCTAAAAACACAAAGATTGTTGAACTTCAGTGTGTACTGTGTTTGTTATTCCAGTGGTACAGTAGTGTAATGTCCTAGGCAGACCGACTGATGTGGACTACAGCGCTACGTGAACCTGTAACTAGATGTTTGATGAATGACTCCTGAGTTGTGACGGGAGACGCATGGAGTTTTAAAAACCCCACACTCATTGTGGCACATTGAACTAACCATGAGCAGCTGAGCATGTCTTCATCAGTCAGACTGACGTCATGTTTACATTGATTTGTGTTCACTGCCTGTGTGTGGAGTGTGATCGCACATGTAAGAGAGCAAGACTCTGAAGTCTTAATAATAATGATAATATAAAAACTCAGGTTCAAGCACTAATAAAACTACAGACACTTTAGTCAGACTGTTTAAATATGCAGTTTGGTGAATGTTTGAGCACAGACTTGATGTCAGCATCTTTTATCACTGTGAGCTGCTCATCACTCTGTTTCCTGACAGGCTGAAACAGCCGCAAACCGTATCTGCAAAGTGCTCGCTGTCAACCAGGAGAACGAGCAGATGATGGAGGACTACGAGAAACTGGCCAGCGAGGTGAGATTCAGCACGTTCTCCGCTCTCAGTCTGGATCCTTGGTGTTTCATGTTTTCAGTCAGCAGACTTGACGTCGTCGTGTTGTTGAGCTTCCGTCTGAGTCTTCTCCTCGTCTTCCTCTCTGCCTCCAGCTGCTGGAGTGGATCCGTCGTACCATCCCCTGGCTGGAGAACCGAACCCAAGAGAAGACTGTAAATGACATGCAGGCCAAACAGGAGGACTTCAGAGACTACCGCTGCGTCCACAAACCACCCAAGGTTCAAAATCTCTTCTGCCATATGACATGAGGCTAGATGATCTATCTTCGTCACTGTTTCCTCTTCTGAATCGGTCACTAACACTGAGCGCTGACCTCACTTCCTGTCATCAGGTCCAAGAGAAATGTCAGCTGGAGATCAGCTTCAACACTCTGCAGACTAAACTGAGACTCAGCAACAGACCTGCCTTCATGCCATCAGAGGGCCGCATGGTGTCTGTAAGTATGCAGTCATCGTTTCTAGAACTCATCTGATAGGAAACACATGGAAGCCTGTTTCCACTGAGCGTATCTGGAGACTTCTCAACGTTATGCTTATTTGTTACAGACGGCACTTGGACAAAATTCATAGTCCAAATAAATGGATACGCTGATACGCACTGACAAGGACAACACAGAGATTTTTATGTAAAATAAAACTCTTTGGATCGGCCTCAGCGTGTCTCAGCTAACAAGGCCTCGTAGTTTGTGATTTCTGCCTCGTTAGCTTCTCTGCACTCAATAAGACACGAAACACAACACCAAAGTGAACTTTTAGTCAGACCACATGCCGTCAGGTTACATGAAAATACACTTTCTTTGCTCTGTGTGAGTCTCCACAGGTGCAGAAACAGGTGGCAGACTGCTCTGCGGGGAAGGATTAGTTTCACTAATCTCTGCTGTTTGTTCTCAGGACATTAACGGAGCGTGGCACACCCTGGAAGGAGCAGAGAAGGGCTACGAAGAGTGGATCCTCAGCGAGATCAGACGTCTGGAGAGGCTGGAACATCTGGCAGAGAAGTTCCACCAGAAAGCTGCCATCCATGAATCCTGGACCGATGGTGTGTCAAAGTTTTATCACACACACACGCACACACATATTCACGCCGCATATTGAATCACCTTCAACGCTCACACACTCTAAAATTTTCTGTTGGTGTTGAGTCATGAGCGTGAGCCTGCCAGGTCAGATCTGCTCAAAGCTTACGTGACTAAATCAGCCTCATGTGTATGCAGGTAAGGAGGCCATGCTGACCCAGAAAGACTACGAGACTTCCACCCTGTCAGAAGTCAAGGCGTTGCTACGGAAACACGAGGCCTTCGAGAGCGACCTGGCTGCCCATCAGGACCGAGTGGAGCAGATCGCCGCCATCGCACAGGAACTCAAGTAAATAAAAAAGCATGAGGCCACAAGTCGTGCTCGGCAGAGAAAAACCGAGTGTCACCTCTAAACTTTCTCCTGCTCCGTTTTCCAGCGAGCTGGACTACTACGACTCCGCCAGCGTCAACGCTCGCTGCCAGAAGATCTGTGATCAGTGGGACGTCCTGGGAGCCCTCACCCAGAGCCGCAAGGAGTCACTGGAGGTACGGAGATGAGAAAATCTAGATCACATGACTTTACGAGATGAGCCATGTGTTTTTTCACATCGCAGAGGTCATCCAAAACAAGATGCCCTGTTTGTGATTCTCACTGATGTGGGACGACGCTGACGCCTCTTCTCTGTTTTCTCTCCAACAGAGGACAGAGAAGCAGCTGGAGTCGATAGATGAGCTTTACCTGGAGTACGCCAAGAGAGCGGCACCCTTCAACAACTGGATGGAGGGAGCCATGGAGGACCTGCAGGACATGTTCATCGTCCACAATATCGAGGAGATCCAGGTAAAGTGGACAGTGTGGCAGCACATGAAACAAATACAGGCTGCCAGAGAAGGTTTACAAAGAGCTGTGAAGCATGCAGCTCTGAGAGCTGAGCAGTGTTTCTACAAATGAATCATGTGATAGTAGACAGAGTTATAAACCATCTTACATAAGACTGTTAAACTTTCTGTCTGCTGGATGTAAGATCTCTTTGTTTCCTCTCTCAGGGTCTGATCACAGCCCACGAGCAGTTCAAGTCCACCCTGCCAGAGGCCAACAAGGAGCGAGAGGCCATCCAGGCCATCCAGGCGGAGGTGCAGAAGATCGCCCAGAGCAACGGCATCAAGCTGAGCGGAGCGAACCCGTACACCACCATCACACCTGAGAGCATCGACAGCAAATGGGAAAAGGTGGGCTGCTGCTCGTTCATTCCAACTTTGGTGTTTGTTGTGAAATCAGCTACGGGCAGTTCTGTCGACTTTGTTGTTTATAATTTCTGACTTTTCGACTTTTCTGATTTTTAGTATTTGCATGAAATTTGTGCCTGTGCATGAAAACAGGTGATAATTTCTCCATCGTCCAATTTGGAAATAACTAACAAACATTTAACCGGTGCGACACAGCAGACTAACACCAGCCTGACATCAGTGCATACCATCTCATGAACTGGTATCAGTCAACGAGTATGGACCGATACAGATGTCGGGCTGATAAATCAGCCTCCCTGATGTACACACGCTGGTCACTGATCGTACGGAGCAGAATCTGCTGATGTAGCTGCAGTGAGCCAAAGATGGTGTCATCTCCGACATGGTGACTGGAGGCCGAATGATTTCATGCCTGTCTCCAGCTGTTGGTGCAGCTACAGGTGCTTTCTGTTACAGCTGTGTGTGTTTCTCATGTATTTATGTGTGTGTGTGTTTGCAGGCGATGGCCATGGTGCCGCTGCGTGACACCGCCCTGCAGGATGAGCTTAACAAGCAGAACTCCAACGACACACTGAGAGCCAAGTTCGCCACTCAGGCCAACGCGGTCGGCGCCTACATACAGGCCAAGATGGAGGTAATGGATTAGCCCGTGCAGCTGGTCCAAGTGCTCGCCGCTGTGTTGAAGAGCTTCATCTTCGCACAGCTGCGGGTCGTTTGTCACAGTTTTCAGGCCAACATTGTAAAACAGTGAGCTCATAGAGCAAAGAGTGGACGAGGTTCAGGAGATGCGGCGATGCAGTTTTACAGTTCGACACAGGTGAAGCCGTTTGTTTTTATTAAATCAGGTTTTTATTTATTATCTTTAGTTTTTATGTCGGATCTTTGTCATGCTGCACACACACACACACACACACACACACACACACACACTTCACTCACAGCTATTCATGACAACGAGCAGACGTGTTGTACCTGCATTACGGGAGAAATTAGATTCAAAATCTTAACTCGCCATGAGACACGTTATTGTCAGGCGTCATGAAGAGTTTATTAAACTCAGCTGCTGCTTTTATGTTCAGCTGAGGCAGAAATCGTCCTCTCTGAAGTCACAGTCATGTGTGTCATGTGAACGCCTGTTTCAGAGTGTGAGATGAGCTTGACATCGTGGATGTCTGGCCTGAAATATATAAATATATATTCATTTGTAGGAGTTTCAGGGTGATGAACGCTGTGTGTGTGTCTGCAGGAGATCGGCAGGATATCCATTGAGATGAACGGCACTCTGGAGGACCAGCTGACCAACCTGAAGGAGTACCAGAAGACCATCATGTCTTACATGCCTGAAATTAACAAGCTGGAGGGATCCCACCAGCTCATCCAGGAGGCCCTTATCTTTGACAACCAGTACACTTCCTACACAATGGAGGTAACACACACATGCGCACACACACACTCTGCACTCCACATGAATGAATCTGTCCTGACCGACTAATAAAGATGTTTATTTGTGCACGTGGAGTTAACCCCCCGCCCCCGTCTCCTTTCCGTGTCCTCCCTCTCATCAGCACCTCCGTGTGGGCTGGGAGCAGCTGCTGACCACCATCGCCAGAACCATCAACGAGGTCGAGAACCAGATCCTGACGCGTGACGCTAAGGGCATCAGCCAGGAGCAGCTCTACGAGTACCGCGCCTCCTTCAACCACTTTGACAAGGTCAGGGGCCCGAGCTCACGAGTCACGTCACAGTGTTAGAGCCGCTGGCAGCACGATCAGTATCAGAGCTTTGTTTTTGTTGGTATTCTTTTAACTTCTAACCAGGTGAAGATGAAGATCATATTTTAATATTAGAATCAGACGCAAGAAGATTTCAGTTTCTGTATTATATGAATGTTTAGACTTTACAAGGGGGTGAGAGAGGAGCCAAACGTGTGAGTATTCATCCAGATGTTTGACAGCGAGCATGTGTTGGGAGCACAGGCTGCAGGGTGTGTTCAGGTGTTCACAGAGAGGATCAGTGTGCACAGACTGTTGGTGACAGCTGAGAGGGCAAAGAGTGAAATCACAGGTCCACAACAAAGCTGGTACTAGGTTAGTTAAAGGTTAGTCTGGACTTTTTGAAGTCGGTGTTTGACGTGGTCAGCTTGGGAAGCGATAGTTTGTGTGGCTCGATCCGTCGGTTGGATGTAAAAACCACGATGTGTCACCAACTGCCTGTGTGTTGTGGTCACGGATCTCTTGACCCTCGTAAGAGTGAGACGGACACCACCATCACTCGCCACGTCACACCACTGTGTCACTTCCTCATGCTGCTGTCTGACACAGTGGTTCATAAACACTCGTCTGTGTGTTCACATCACGTCGGTGTGTTCTTTCACAACAATCTCAATCACATTGCCACGTCATAGTCGACTCCTCCATCGTGTGTTCTGAGGAGGGAACTCTTCGGGTTTGTTGCCTCACACAGACATGCATGTGTTGTTTCGGTGTTCAGGTCTTCATGTCACCTGTTGAGTCTCGTGTGTCCACATGTCTAAACATCCTTCACTGTCTGTCTGTGCCTCCATCCTCCATGTCCTCACCTTCTCCTTGCATGCTGTGGATCGCATTGGTCACCATCCACCACCATCCCTGTGTTGCGATTGGTTCATCCTCATGATGTGGTGCTCTGTCATTGGGTGTTTGGCCGATCTCAGGACCACAGCGGGGCCCTCATGGCCGAGGAGTTCAAGGCCTGTTTGATCAGTCTGGGCTACGATGTGGAGAACGACAAGCAGGTAGGAGCTCCAGGACAGGACGGAGGGACCGAGGGAAGGAGGGAAGGAGGGAAGGAGGTGGTGTTTGTCAGGCCTGTGAGCAGGAGAGCGGAGCCACGATCACTTTGAAAACTATTGATTTCACTATTTTTCTTTTTACACATTTGGAATGTTATAAATCACTTACTAACTACACGAAGTTAAAACAGGATGGAAATCTGAAGGTCATTTAGTGCAATCCAACTTGTCGTTCTGCGTCTTCAGCTGGTAGTTTCATTTTCTACAGTCACCTTGAAATGAAACGATCATACAGCATCAGAACACAAAATATTAATGATGTATTTCTGTGTAACGCAGTCCTGCCTGCATGCACGGCGGCTGCTCAGTGATCAGTCAGCTCTCCTGCTCTGAGGCTCCCGATGAGCTCCGGGCTCAGTCAGGCGTCGGTCCGTCGGCATGGAGGGCAGCGAGATGTTGCTTCTCTGTTTGTCCACCGGGGGTCTCTGTTGCTTTGTGCTGCTTCAGCTCAACCAGGCTCCCTCTCACTCTCTGAACAGACCCCGCCCTCGTCTGTCTGTCTGTCTGTCCGTCTGTCTGTCTGTCTGTCTGTCTGTCTGGTTTTACTTTGCTCCGAGACTTTCGCTGTTAACCGTTTGTGCTTTTTTTTATCTTTTTTCTCCTCCCTGAACATTACTCTCTCTCTCTCTGTATTCCTGTTTCTCACTCCTCCACTGTGCTCCTCTCTCCTCCATCTCTATCTTCTTCTCTGATCACTTGTATCTATCTGACTCACCCCCTCCCTCGTCCTCTCCCCCCGGCCTTTGCCTTTGCTGTGCTGTGGCGGCCCACAGAAGCGTTCAGGACAGATGGTCTCAGATGATTTCCGGGCTCTACTCATTTCTACAGGAAACAGCCTGGTACTGCTGCTGCATGAAGCTGTCTCAGGGTGTCTGCAGGTCCAACGACGTCCTCATTAAGATCAGTCTGACAAAAAGTGTTTGTGATTTAACATCGGTGCATCAATCTGATTCGACGCCTGCAGACACCCTGCTCTCTCCCTGCTCGTCTTAATTTGTGACATCTGTGTCGCTTGAGTCGCTGCCCTAGTGTGTGTGTGTGTGTGTGTGTGTGTGTGTGTGTGTGTGTGTGTGTGTGTTGTGTGGCTACTGACTGAAGGAAATGTCATTCTTCATGTGCGTTTTTGTCCTCTGTGCCCTCGTCTGTCTGTTTCCCATCAATATTAACCAGTGATCATGTTGTGTGTGAAATAAAACATCAGGACCACGATCTCAGTTTTCACCGGCTCGGTCTGCCGTGGAGGTCCTGATGGTTTACACACTTACGTCATGTTCTGTCTGCGTCTGTGTGTGAGTACAAAGTGTGTCTCTCCTGGGTTAACCTGTGGACTTCTGGTTGCCAGGGCGACACCGAGTTTGCTCGCATCATGGGTATCGTTGACCCCAACGGCAGCGGCGCCGTCACCTTCCAGGCCTTCATTGACTTCATGTCCAGGGAAACGACCGACACGGACACAGCAGACCAGGTCATCGCCTCCTTCAAGATCCTGGCCGCTGACAAGGTGAGTGTGTGTGACTGTGTGTGTGTTTACCAGGACGTTCATCATGGACATCACTCACTCGATCACCTCTCTGTTTCCATCAGAACTACATCACGGCCGAGGAGCTGAGGAGGGAGCTCCCTCCGGACCAGGCGGAGTACTGCATCGCCCGCATGGCGCCCTACACGGGGCCGGACGGCGTCCCCGGAGCCCTCGACTACATGTCCTTCTCCACCGCCCTGTACGGAGAGAGCGACCTGTAGAGGAGGCAAGAGGAAGAGGAGGGCTGGACAGACAAGGGAGGGAGAGGAGGAAGAGGGGAGGGAGGTAGAGTTCTTCTGTCAGGAGGCGAGCGTTTGGAAGAGTTTGAGCGGTGGTTTGAGGTGCCCCTGCGTGTGCCGGTTTAGAATGATCAGAAATGTTTCAGCCTGGGCTTGTTGATTGAACTGTAGTTAGCTTTGGCCTCAGCTCCGTTAACAGATCGAGGGTCCGTTTGTCGTAAAGTTTATATGAACAGGCATATCCAGGGGCAGCTGCTCTGTAGTGTGGGTCCTTAGCTTCACCCTCTCTGCCTTTGTGGGATCAAACAGGGGAGGGACGGGGTTGGGACAGGGGAGGGGGGGACACAAGCTAATCTGATACTTATGCTAATTTTTGTTTATTTTATTATAATTTTTTCTTCTTGCCAGCGGGTTCAGGGCATGAGGGCGGGGGGCGGGCGGGCGGTGTGGGGTTTGACGTGGCAACTGGCGAGGTTTGTGTATTAGATCCTAGAGAGATATATGCTGCGGGGTCAGGAGGGGGGGAGGGTGGGAGGGGGTGTTGACCAACCAGAGATAAAACGACATATTTACCCATAATTCTCATGTTGCTGGATAAGGTGACCTGTCTAACCTCAGCTCTTTTCCTCCTCCTGTCTTCGTTTATTTCTTTGTTTATTTTCTGGAGCAGACGGGCGGGTGTCAGGGTGGGGTCGGGTGGGGACGATGGGCGGGGCGGGACTCAGCGCTGTACATACTTATTTTTTCAGTGCGAAGAACGACACACACGGTCCCAGCTGTCGAGAATAATGGATCACAGGCTTTCCAGTAGGACAGAGTCCACACATTTATTAAAAAATAAAGAAAATGACACAAACAGAAATTAGAAGCAGTTTCTCAGTGGAAAGGTTTGAGCTTCCAGACGTCTTCTCGGGATTTTCTTTTCTTTTGCAATTTGAAAAAAAAAAAAAAACTCATGGAACAAGTTGGTAGCCATGAAGCTGAGGCTCGTGTACCTGAAGGCCTTCTTCTGTATAAACCCCATGATGGCCAACACCATAATCATACACAAATATTTGCTTCTGTGAAACTATTCTCCTCCTGGGCTCGTCTGGCATCCGGTGCTTATTTAAATACAAACGAAACATTTATACGATAGAGAGACTGTAGTAGTAAAAGTTAGAACAGTTTTATATACAGAACGCACGTACACACACACACACAGAAATATATACATGTCATGTTAAAGAGGCATTTTGATTGGTTGAATGAAGGTTCTTGCACTTCCTGGCTTTTTAGGGTTACCGTGGTAACGTGCAGTGGACAGATCAGATGTGATTTTTGGATGAAATGAAATAAATAAATAAATGTGCCTGTTGGTGGCTGCAGCCCTGTCCCCCCTCCATCTCCCTTTCTCTCTCTCTTTCTCCCTACCTCACTCTCCCACCTCCTCCCCCCTCTCTCCCTCACCCCTCCTCCCCCTCCCCATTTGTCTCTGAAGAAAAGGGAAATGACATTTTACTGCAAAGATCGAGGAGAGTGAAGATCGGAGAGGGGTTGTCATGTAAACATTCCATTATGTGCAAATGAAATCTTTAAAAAAGGAAATTGTTATGTAAAAAAAAAACAAAGAAAAAAACTATGCAATCATAACGTGTTCAATATCTGCGTCCTGGGGAAGTCGTGGTCATCAATCAGGCCCTTAGTGAGAGCGCCCTGTCTAAATTTAATGATTTCTCCAGTGTTTGTCGGCTGTTAGAGGGGGAGGAGGGGGAGACAGGGGGAGGGACAGACAGGGAAAGAACTGAGAAGAAAAGACTCGGACCAAAAGCTTGTTTGTTTCTTTCTTTCTTTTTTTTCTTTCTCCTTTTTTTCCCTGCAAGCTCGGAGAGAAATGAAATGAACTCTGGAATTGTGATTTTCCTTTTTTTGTACTCTTTAATATCAAACCTTATCTGCTGTACTGGAAACTGCAACGCCTTCTGTCTCTAATGATAAGTGAGTTTCACAAAGCACACATAAAAGTTTCCTTACAAAAACCTCTGCGTGTCCCCGTGTCCTTATTTCCTCATCTCAAACTGTCCCATGATACACTGTCAGCATGTGTTTGTGGTTAGCGCCATGACACCAGAACAGGATGTTTAGAAGGTTAAAGGAGTTTTTAGCCACTAAAATATGTAGAAGGCGCATGTGCAGCAGGATGCACAATAAAGACGATGATGGTGGAAACACTGGAGTCTAGCAGCAAGTAAAAAAAACAATGGAAGATTTAAAATATTCAAAATCAGTTTGAGTGAAACATAAAGGAGTTATAAACTTTACAGTTCTGTAGGCATGATGAATTAAGCAGAAGGTTAATTATTAAAGTCCAATTTTAAAAACTTAGTCCGTCCTTCAGAGGTGTGATGCTCCACCTGTCTCTGCCTCACCTGTCTCTGTCTCACCTGTCTCTGCCTCACCTGTCCGGTGCTGCAGTGAGTGTGAATGAGCTGATGTTCACAGGTGGCCCGCTGTGAGCCGGAGTCCTGCTGGTGTCACGCTGCAGGAGCGGAAATGGGCAGTACCTAATGGGGGGAGACGGCCTGATCCGCGTGGGCAGCACCGACACACCGACCGCTTTTACGCGCGAACTTGGAGCAGCAAACAACATGAGGAGCGGCTCGGTGACGCCGAGGTGCTGACGTGATCCGGTCTGTTGGACCTCTCGCTCTTCATCGTCAGTCAGGTACAGACCGGCTGTAGCCGCCTCGCGCGCCCTGCGCCGCTTTCAAACCTCGGATCAGCACGGAGCACGGGGCGCGCGGACACTCCTCCTCTGTAGCAGGAATGATGCTCGCGCTCACCTTTACCTGCCGCGCGCTGCTCATCGTCCTGCTCTCAGAGTCGGTTCAGCCCGACAGAACGGCGGTAAGACCCGAACCGAACCGAACTTTATGATGTGCGAACTGCAGCTGAGACCAGTGTGAAGAAGGTCAAACTTATTATTAATGCTAAGAACTAAAGGGCTGAAGTTTAGTTAAGACTCAAACTAAAACTACTAAAACTCAAACTAAGACTACTAAAACTCAAACTAAAACTGATCTGCGTTTATTTGTGCGGGCATCACACAGGACAATACAAACCACACACGTCTCTCACTGCCTCAGCACTTTACAGGAGGTTGGGAACAATATGAGACTTTCACAGTATGACCATCTCAGAAAATATCACTGTATACAGGATTCATAAATATTACAGTTAGACAGAACCTTAAAGGAATGACACATCAACCTCACTAATCTCACACTAACATCTGAACATCTTCACTAACAAACTAAACTTTGTAACCAGCGTGCTTCATCAGAGAGAACAGACTGCAGAACACAGAAGAAGAAGAAGAAGAAGAAGAAGTGCTGAGATGATTCCTGTTTTTTCTGGCAGCTTCAGAGCCCGTATTGATTTTCAGGATGAGGAGATTAATCTTCATGTTTGATTTACAAGCTGCCCCTAGTGTGTGTGTGTGTGTGTGTGTGTGTGTGTGTGTGTGTGAGCTCCCTGGAGGACGGCAGGGTAACACCAGCCAGCAAGACAAACCATAAACCCACACACACTCCTGCCAGGCAAATATTTAACCTGCTACTCAGGGGAAACAGACAGGTGTGTGTGTGTGTGTGTGTGTGTGTGTGTGTGAGTGAGTGTGTGTGTGTGAGAGAGAGAGCCATAGTAAGCCTGTAATACATTTTAACAGTACGCTGTACAAATATCACAGCTCCACTGTGAGCACATGGAAATGTGTCTGAGACACTGATCTGCAGAAGATGATAAAACAGATCTACAGTTATTGATGCTGCGTCTGAGCTCAGATACTTCTGTTAGTACACGTCTATGCAGTACACTGTGTACATTTTACTGTCTGCGACTCTTTGCTGACTTGCAACTGTGCAGAGCGTCAACGCCAACATTCGGACCGACACCCGGCATGTGTGAATATTATGGAACTACTTCATTTCAGTGAGGGGAGCAGGTCTGCGTCACGTGGTGGGTGTATCATGAAGCTTTACTAAGTATTAAACTCACAGATCACGGCACTTTACTGCCAACTGGGAATTCAATAACAGGCCTGTTACCCATTTTGGGTCCAGACACTTTGGGGATGGCTGCATTAAAGGACTCATGTGGTTTTGCACGCTTTAACCTTACATTAGTGTAAATGATTTTTTGAAGCTCATTAGTCTTTCACATGAATAATTCTGTTCTTTCCAGGCAGCCATCAGTTTGTTTTTGTTTCACGGAGGCAGAAATGTGATTTGAAGCCACTTAGCAGCAGTAATCCGTCAGATTAAGCATCCTGCTGCTTTAAGTTCTGGGTCAAGTCTTGTCGTGTCTTCATGCAGTTGGGAGCGGAGCTTTTTGGGAAAATGTTCCTTGATGGGGCATTTAAGTGTTTCTGGGAAGCTTTGACAGCTCAGAGTCAAGTTTCCTGACCAATTAGAGTGTTTTCTAAACTGGAGCCTCCATTAGTGGGACGACAGCGAGTATCCGGGCCTGTTTGATCCGCAACCGCCATGGTTAAGATTTGGAGAGGTTTAGGCACATAAACAGCCTGGTTATGGTTAGGGAGAGATCATGGTCATGGTTTACAAAACCAGTGTTGACAGTTGGCAGGAAACAGGATGCAAACTGCGGTCTTCCATGTTTCTCATGTCCCGAGTGGTTTGTAGAGCTACTGTAGGTCAACATCGCACTTCTTCTGATTTCACTCCTGCAAAGTCACAATCTGTCCAGACACAGAGGTCCCAAACACGGAAACACGGTCACTGTCATTACTTTACTACTGTACCTACTGTAAACGAGGTCGTAAATCAATCAGAGAACGAGCGCGTGCTTTGGAAATGGTCAGCAGTTAATGTAAAGTTTCCTCTGTGTTTGAAGGACTGAAACATTCAGGTGCATGTAAATATCAAGTGTGCAGCACAGACACACTCTGTGTACCTGCAGGGAAGCTCTTCATCAGGAGACTAAATGTGTGTATCATCAATGATTTTATAAAGCATGTGCAATATTTCACATATATTTTTTGTATTTTTTAAATTTTAATTTCTTTTCATGTCGTCGCCTCTACTTTCGATCTGAGCTCCTCGTTTCATCTTTTCTCGTCCCTCCATGTTTGTTTGAGTATGCAAACTTCCTGCTGCCTGACATGATGGAAAATATGAGTGTAAAGAGTAATTTACTGTCTGCCTCTTCACCTGTTCAGTTTGCTCTGTAAGGCTCTTTGTAAAACTGTTTTTTAAAGGTGCTATATAAATACAGTTAGTATTGTTATTAATGTCAGAGAGAGAAAGGGCGGCGTACAGCAGCACGGGCAGTTTGTTCGGACGGCATGTCCCAGCTCCCCGCTGGGTGTCACAGGCCTTTCAGCAGCATCAGACCCTTTTCCAGGCCCAACATGGCGTCTCACCATGGAGATGAGTTGGAGCCCGTCGGCGGTATCTGGAATGTGTGAAGCAGGAGGAGACAGTGGCGACTTGTTCTCACTTTCTCTGCCGCTCGCTCACTTCCTGTCTCCTCCCTCTCGCTCGCGCTCTCTTTATAGGCCCATGTGGTAATTGTTTTAACACTGAGGATATTGTAGTTGCTGTAGTTCTGCTTGACAGACAGGAAATCCAATCTGCCCAACACTTTGCAGCTGTGCTGTGCCTCCACTACTCCTCCCTTCATCCCTTCATTCTGCTAACCTCCTTTTTATTCCTCTCTCTTCTCTAAAGCTCTCTCTCTGAAGCTCTTTATATATCAGGAAAGCAGCAGAGGACACAGTGATGTGACCTGCTCACAGAGTCCTAAACTCAACCTGTACGCTGCCCGAAGCCCAAAACGTCCTGAGGGACACAGCCACTTCATTCCAGTGGGTCGTGACCTTGATATTGACAGGCATTGATATTTTTGTATGAGTACACACACTTTCTTAAACATTTATCATGTGGTCATGTGAGAGATTGTCATGTTTAGACTGGAGCTCTGACAGGAGGAAACCAAATTCACATATTACTTTACTGTCGTGTGTGTTGAGTTGTTCTGTTTGGGCTGACTGCGGGTTTTCAGGCTTCAGTGAAACATTCGTGCCTTTATCGTCGTCCCTCCATCACCTCCTTCATGTCACAACATCTCTCCAGTCAGGCAAACTTTACGCAGGCCGGTGACAGGTTCAGGTTCAAGGCTGTCAGACAAGTGAAGGTTTATTTTACTCTTCTGATTATTGATGTTCAGAAAAATGACCACGTCATGTCAGGAAACGTGTTATCAGTAGGAACATGAAGAGTCGACCTCCATCAGGACACGGTTAGACTCCATGTTGTGCAGTAAATAATGATTTACGGCATTTTTAATAAAAACTTTATTGATAATTTTATTTTTCCGTCGATCAAAGATTTGATGAATTTATTGAAACTAGTTTCATTAACACAGTTTATGTTTCAGATGTGATCTCTGCAGTCAACACATAAGTTAATGTCTGGACATTCACAGCACAGAGGTCTCATTCACCTTTAAATTAAGTCAACACTGTTAAACACACCATAGCAAATTTACTCATGTGAGCTCAGAGAGTGTGTGTGTGTGTGTGTGTGCTGTGAGAGAGTGGAGACTGATGGACAAAGAGGCACTGATGAAGAGTATGAAGGTGGGGTTAGTGTGTGTGTGTGTGTGTGAGTGAGAGCGGCCTCGCGTGTTTCGGGTGTTTTCAGTGAGTCTGTGTGGCAGCGTGACGAATCTCATGTATACTTTGGAGACGTGTGAAGTTGTGCGAGAACCTGAGCTGAGCGCGTCGTCAGGTACTGACTATAGACGAGCATGTGGGAGTAATTTAGATCATCACGCTCGCCAGACTCTCCTCTGCTCGTCTAAACGCTTCAGACTCCAACCTACAGTACACACACTCATGTAGAATACGAAGAAAAGGCCGGGGCAGACAGCACACGTTAAATGACAAAGTCTGGGTCTGTATTTCTTTCACATGCTGTGACGACATAATGAAGCTGACAATGCTCTGTAGTCTGTTTGTTGATTTGGCAGCTGTGGTGGTCTCAGTGAAATGCAGCAGAGGCTGGTATTAATCCTCTGGGCTGTTTTCAGCCTCACTCAGGACCATCAGAGGGATCACTGAAGTAATTTACTGAAGTTCATCAGCTCATAAAAGAGGAAATAGCAGCATACAGTCTAAAAAGCTGCTGGCTAAGTATCAGGTAAATCAACCTCTTGGAAAGGAAACATGTTTCCATTGGCTGCTTCGAGGTTTTAATACAGTTATTCCAAAATATTTTGCTGTCACTGACTCGTTTTACGTTTGTGTAAAAGCTCCTGTTTGGTTTGAAAAAAACTCTTCCTGTCAGGCACAAAGCCAGACGCCCTCCTCCTCCTCCTCCTCCTCCTCCTCCTCCTCCTCTCGTGGTGCCTGACAGGGATGGAGACACAGCGTTGTGCTGCAGGGGAGATGCCACCATCCTCCCCTCACTTAGTGAAAGTTAGACAATTAGGAGCTCTCATGGGAAGACCTCAGACGTTCTCACACTTCCTGCCTGCACTCACTGAGATGTTTGCATGCTTCAGGTGTGTCGACTGTTGTGACACTCTTCTCGCTCACTCTCCATCAGGCTAAAAAGCACATCCACGCTGTCATAGAACAGTCAAACGTTTCTGTTTTGTCGTGCTGCGTGGAAGAGAAGCACGGGAGGGTGGAAACATGGATAAGAGGTTTATCCCAGAATGTCTGTCTGTGTGTCTGCAGCCTTTCCTCATCACAGAGAACATGTGGCCTCGCGGTTGCGTCCTGGACTGCCAGAGGGGGCGCCACAGAGCCGCGTGTGGGAGCAACGGCAGGCTGTATAAATCGCTGTGTGCCTTCCAGAGGGCCCAATGCATCAACACACAGCTCCGCCTCGCTCCACGAGCACACTGCTCAGGTACAGAAACACCACCACAACCTGCACGTCATAGAACAACATACATGCAAACACAGACACAACATGTCAGGACGCTGCGTTTGAGAGTTTGCTTTGGTGGTGGGTGCATCATGCTCAGCTCACTTCACAAAGAATGCACAAAGTTTTCCCTCTTTTTATTTTATTATAATCACGTTTCTGATGAAACCGACCCACTAAGGCAGAACAACGCCTCCTCACTGTGTTCATGTCTGTTCACAGTGAACAGTAATCACTCTTTCCATGCATGTGGATCATAATGTCTTGATTTCGCCTTTTCATTTTAGATCCTAGTCAGTCCAAATGCCAGCTGGCCCGGACTCAAGCCCTGGAGGCCAGCGCTCACAACAGTGGCGGCCATGTTCATCCAGCTGCTGCCGTCTTTGTGCCAGAGTGCCACCCGGACGGTCACTTCCTGCCAGTGCAGTGCCACAATCAGACCGGATACTGCTGGTGCTCCACGGCCGACGGCAAACCTGTCAGCAGCACCTCAGTGCTCCATGTGATCCCCAACTGCACAGGTCAGATATACTTTACTCAGAATTTATAAAAAATAATACATGTCATAATAAAATAGAGTTTAGGAAGTTATTTGACGTTAGTTTGGGATTGTTTGTACAACAGATCCTGTAAGTCTGTGAAGGGAGGAGTCTCCTGTGTGATGATAATGATGCCTCAGAATTAATGTGATATGCCACCTTTAATTATCTTTAAAGGGATTTCTGTTCAGCCTCCTGCTGCTCCTCAAGAAGATGTTACACAATTAAGTTAAGTTAAATGTGTGTGAAGCTTTGTGTGTTTGCACGCGGAGGTGTTTCAGTGTTTTCTCCTGCACAGATCACATCAACAAGCTGACTCAGATCACTGATGCAGATTCAGCTTCAGTCCAAGGTGAGACAGACGTTTGACTCCATATTCCATATGTACTGAATACATACGTGCGCCATACGTTCACTGAGAAGCTGGATTTTCCTGGCTGACGCTGGTTGTTTCTCTGCCAGTCACACCTGCAGGAACTTGAACATTCTCAGACCGCTCCACGTGCCAAGACTCCTAAAATGTCTCTCTGTCCGTCTAATTTTGCTTGTTTGATTCTTCGCATGCAGTCTCGACTGTTTCCTTCCTCCTCCTCGTTACCTCTCACTCTCTTTTCTTCTCTTACAGATGAAGCTGGTGGAGCAGGGCCGACAGCGGGACCCAGGAAACCTGCAGGTGACAAACTGAACCTTCTGCTAAACAGTTACCACGACTCAGACACATAATACGATTGATTTAATAATCCAGGAGGTGATAAAGCGGCCGTTCGTTTTAAAGTGATAGTTGTCTCCATTCAGCCTCACTGACACAGAAAACAAACTCAACAGCCAAAACCAGAGCCCATTTGTCTGCCTCGTTCTGTTCACTTTCCTTTAAATATACAACTTTAATGTTTCTTAAGGGGATTTTGAAGCAGCTATTATTAATGTTTTATAATATGTATGGAGAATTATGCAGTTAAAAAGCCAGATATTTCACTTAAGAGGTGGCAGAGGCCAGAAAACAGAGCTAACGAGTGAAATCATGACTCCAAGCTGCTGTAAATGAGCTGACAGCTTCTCCATCAATAAATTGTTTCTGGTGCCCCCAGGTGGCCAAAACAAATCAGTCACTGCAGCTTTAAGATGAGTTAACCTTCACTCTGAATCACTCTGTCAATTCATTAAAAAGACGTCTGTCAATGCTGCAATCCAGAGTTTGTTCTCCAGGTTTGATTTAATTTGGAGCAGCAGCTGTTTTTATCCGTCCTGTCCTGGTTTGTTTTGGTGTGAATCAGCTGTTGTGAACACTCCGCTGACGTTACAGTCACATCATGTTGTCTTGTCTAGAGCTGACAGCTCCTCCGTTCTGGGTCACCATCCTGATGAACTCTGACCCCAAAGGAAACCGCTCAGTCAGACGACCTACTGGTAAGAGAGTGAGAGGGTGGACTGAACTGACGGATGTGACAGAAATCAAACTGAACAAGAATTAAACTGAAGTTATGACTAAAAATTAAGCAAAAGTAATTACATAAATATACTGTAGTAATGTGTGTGTGTGTGTGTGTGTGTGTGTGAACAGACAGTCCTCAGCCGTGCGAGCGTGACCGAGCGTCGCTGCTCTCTCAGATGCGTTCAGCGCGGCAGGAAGAGCGTTTCATCCCAGAATGCACTGCAGACGGCCGCTACAGCCCCGTGCAGTGTCACGCCGCTACAGGTTACTGTTGGTGTGTGAGGGTGGAGAGCGGCAGGCCGCTGCCGGGCACGTCTGTAAGGTGATCAATGAATCAGAACATGTCATAGCTTCACGTCTGTCTTCCTCTCCCCTCATTGGACCTGACTGGTTCGTATAGGCGCCAATATAATTACACACTGACGCTCAGAAGCAATTCATCTTCATCATCCAATTTTACACCAATTACTGTCTCTGCTCCCTTAAAGGAAACACTCGATGTGTTTCCCTTAAAGGAAACACACCGAGGGAGCAGATCAGAAGAAACTGTGCTTGGACTCTTCTTCTGTTCTCGGGGGATGTTATCGCGCTGGCTGTTGATGGTTTTCTTTGGCTGGCTGGTGTGCGGGGAAACTCCCCGAGGCCCCATAATGTTCTTTATTTTCCTACTGTAAAGCCGAGTTAATTAAAGAGCATTCACTTTCATCAGGATATTTAGCAGAACTCACTTTAACCAATGAAATGATACATATATTTATTTAATGTATTAATTATTTATTTATTTACTGACAGTTTAGTTTTTTCTTCTGCAGGAATCATATCCCAGACTGCACTGGGGCAGAGGAGGCGCCAGCAGACAGGAGGTACAAGGACAAACCCCTGCCAGGTAAACGTTACACGCTCTGAAAGAAAGGTGATGAAGTTTTTATGTTTTAGCAATAAATCAGTGATCAGGTACTTCTGAGTGAAGAAGCATCAAACATAAACCAGAGGCAGGTCAGGATCTTCCTCCACAACACGTCAGACAGCTGCCGTGTTTGAAGGGTTACAGCGTCCTCGTCTCTCTCTGTCCCTCAGGCTGTCCCGGAGCTCGTAAGAAGCAGTTCCTGCAGAGTCTGGTCAGAGCTCTGCAGCTGGAAGCAGAGCATGCTGGAAGTCTGAGTCCCTCCCAGTAAGTTCATCCTCTGTCTGCTGTACATCACCGCCGGTGTAGTCATTAAAGATCTGTGACAGCATCAGAACTCTCTCCCATGATGCTGTATTGGGTAACATTGGCAAAATGAAATGTAGTTCAGGTTTACACAGCAGAATAAGCTGCTGATAATCTGTGGAGTATCTGAAGTTCAGCATTAAAGTTGCTTAAAGGTAATTAAACATGTTCATTAGTAAACTCATCAAACACTTGCAGTCATTAGGTCCATCCACGACTGTCCTGTGATTATTAGATGAGCTTCAGGTGATAGCTTTAGTGCACGCTGTACAAACAGTCCAGATATGGCTCATCACACGAGCCAAATGATTCTCATTCTGCTTCTTGGACGTGAACCTGCCACAAACGTCTCATCTGCACAGCTGTGAGGCTGCTCAGGATGCCAAATGAAAACCAATTTCACACCTGAGTGAACAACACAGACCTGATCAAGTATCCGTTTAACTGATGGAAGAACAGAACAAGTCCATCTGTTCCTCTGCCACTAACTTAAACTGTAACACACACACACACACTGACATGTTTATATTCATGATTATGTTTCTTCCTGTTTGACTGTAATGAATTCCAGGTTTGTTTTGTTCTGATACAGAAAATCGAAGCTGTGTTGTTGTTTTAATTCTCCCTATAACTGAAACTCAGGAGCCGTCTGCTCATTTGGTTTTTTCCAAGCTGCCACGTCCTCGTGAAATTTGATATTTATCGAGTTCTGCAGGAACACTGTGAATAGAAGTACAGAGTTATATTTGGTCTGCGTGTGAACACGCAGGAACACTTTGTCAAGGTGTGTGAAGGTGGCGTCTGCTGTGCTGTAAACAACAATGATCCTGATGTTTATTAGTTTATGATTTTGATGATGTTATATTACAATCATAAAGACATCTCGTATCATTCTCGTGGTCTCACTTTAATCTCTTGGTTTTGTCTCTTTCCACCAGACCCTCGAACACTCCTCCCCCCAGCTCTCCATCTACATCTTTCAACACTCCGACCTCCTCCTCTTTGCCACTGGACGCGGCCTCTCCAGCTGCTCCAGAGGCTGTAGAGTCCTCCAGGCCAGAGGTGGTGCTGCGGTGGCACTTCAGCCAGCTGGACGTTGACTCCAGTGGGGTGCTGAGTGAACGCGAGGCCCGACCTCTTCGTCAGTTTCTGCGACGGAGGCTGAAGCCACGACGGTGCGCCAAGAAGTTCGCTCAGTACTGCGACAGGGACGGAGACCGAGGCCTGACGCTGGAGGAGCTCAGGCTCTGCCTGGGCCTCTGAGGTGGATCACAGCCAGGTGAGCGTGGCCCAAATGAAAAACAGACAAGTCATAGCTGCACGTCTTTAACCAAACACTAACACTAACTCAGGCAGAAGACTTCAAGTTTAAACCTGAGCCAAGACACAGCACAATAAAATGTGGCGGGTAGCCACAGTGCGCCTGCTCTGAGCCAATCAACCAGTTAACCTGATTGAGAACAGGTGCAGCAGCTGGGGCTCAGCGTGAACCTGCTCCGCTCAAGAAAACTCATCTGTAATTTTTAAATCAGCCACAACAAAAAAGTCCCTGAACATAATGAACGGGTTATTTAAGATTCTGTTCTGACAGCATTTCTGCTTCAAGCTGGGAAAATTTGTTGTTGATTGTTTTGAGTTTGTCAGTAAAGTGATTTAATTTGTAATCAATTACCCAAGAGCCTTTCATTTTCACGCAGCCTGTTCGTCTCCTCATGCCGATGAGCTGATTAAACTTTGCAGTAACGTACAGGTGTAGATGAACCTACGGAGAATCACGCAGTTCCCCGCGGCTTTATACGTCTTCATGGTTTCAGCTCTCTGTTCATCCGTCCGGCCACAACTTCTCACTGTGCTCGTTATCTGCTCAGCAGCAAACAGCTGAGAGACAAAGCAGGCGAGCAGCATCGTATGAACATAATGACGTGTTTAGCTGCTAAAGAGACAGAGATTTCTCTCAGGAGGTGGAGGAGACCAAAAACGGAGCTAAAGGAGGGTGAGCATCAGACAAACACACTCTACACGGGTGATCAGGGTGCTCTGCGGCTGCTTTGATGCATCAATATGTCCATTCACAGATATCTATGAAATTATTACGTAATAACTCATTAATATCACCTGTTCTCCAGTAAGTCCAGAGTTCAGTACTTTGTGTGTCGTATTTCAAATCTTACCAGACAGCAGTGTATCATATTTCATAAGGCGATCATAAAACAGATGCTTTTTTCACCTGTCACACACACACACACACACACACACACAGTGTTACCGTGGCTCCTCATTGCTTCACACTGGTCCTGAGATAAAAACGTCTTTTTCTCCTCCAGGTTGTTGCTCCTGTTGCTCCCAGGAGAGCCGAGCTTTTCAGGCCGGCTGCCAGACAAATTACACCCACCAATGTCTGAGTGTTTATGTACCTTCTATAAAATCAAAACAAACGTGGGCAGCGGTAAAATGGCCCGCTTGTCAGCGAGCCATCAGTCACAGTTCGGCCGTGACACCAGCTCACTAATCAGGCGGCCGCAGACGGCCGTGACAGCTCGAGGAGTGTGTGCGTTTGTGTGTGTGCTCGATGACTTTCAGCAACAGGGGAGCTGGGTGTTATTATGAGTGTGTGCGGGTCACTAGCTCACTATTCAACCTGGACAAAGAGTCTTTTTCCACATGAATATTTATGGCATTTCTGTTGACATGTTCAAAACAAAATATCTGGTTTATACAGAGAGCGTATAGTGTCTTACTATACAGATCTCATTGACTTGCATGGAAAGACTTGGAATACAGTGTACTCTGTGGTACAGTGGAGACATGAAGGGAAGATGACAGAAAACAGCAGCATTTCATGCTGACGTTCAATGAAACATTCACATCTGACTTTCCCAGCCTGCAGGCCACGCTAATTAAAATGCAAATATCATTTTGAAATTAAAAACATGTTTTTATGACTCTTCAGTCATACAAGACGTTCTTCACATCCACTCAGATTTACTTTAATTATGAAATGCATCATATATATTCAATATTCAAACTAACATGTTCATATATTTCAATGGAGAGACTGAATAGATTTACAGTATGTACATGTGTTTTTAATGTGTTTAATATATTATTAGAAAGACTAGAAACTAATCTACACAAAATATTGTTTTGTAACAAAAGCTGTAAATGTTACATTGGAATAATTCAAAGTTACTAGAGAAGAAACATTTTCAGTAACAACAAAATTCATGTTTGAATCGTAGTTGAAATATAGACACGATGTTTAATTCAGTGGACAGATCATTCATTGTCATTTCCTCTATAACAACAGTGTTGACTTTCTGGCCCTCTGTCAGCCATCTTAAGAACTCTGAGTTGCACTTACAGCCGCTTGCCAGTTGGTGGCAGTGTATGCGATCACATGCTAGCGCCAGATGTGCAGCTACACCATAAAACCAGCGCACATACAAGAAAGTAGCTGCCCACTGCAGTGAGCTCTGCAAACGGACTGACTGATGTCTGAACACATGAGAGGAGAAATAAGCAATGCTGATTCACAGTTTGTAACAGTTTGACAGAGTCACGCTGACACTGAAGGACACTGAAGATGACAAATGTCCTCTGGGAAATTATTCTGGAGCAGACAGCTGTTCACTGTTTTCAGTATTCTGTCCATGAAAGTGTCTCTGCAGTATTTTGATTTGTTTGCTCAGCCATCAGTCGACCGACCTCATATTCAGACAGTTATTATATTATTATCCAGGATGGTTTGTTTGTTGTCTGTCTTTCAGTTTGTGTGGATTTTGAGGACAGAACAGAAAGCCACAGATTCATCATTTAAATGTGAATTATTGGTGCGCACCAGCAGGAGCAGCCTGTGTGCATCTTACAGCACTGATAAACAAGAGTCAGCTTTGCTTTCTCATCACAGAGGTTAAATTAAGTTCAGCGAAAGGTGAGCAGAGGAGGAAGATAAGACGGAGTCAGTGGGAGGATTTGCAGAGATAGATCTGCTCAGACGTGCAGGAATTTGAAAGTGGCTGATAGAGATGAAGAGGAGCGAGGAGCAGCTGATAATTCAGAGACTGAGCAAAGAGAAAGGAGGAAGCCGCCTCCTCAGAGAGGCTGAGCACCCGGAGAGAGGCCGCAGAGGACCTGCTGAGCTGGAGTCTGATCTAGGACTGTAGTCTGGATTTATTCGTCCTCCCTGTTGGGTTTTAATGTATTCTCTTTCTCTTTCTCCACCGCAGAACAATGAGACAAATCACCTGAATCCAAACGCCCCTCCCACCACTCCACTGCCACCTTTCAAGGTTCTGTTTATTCATCTCACAAAATCATGGAAATGTCATCGCTCACATCCTTTTTCATCCGACACTGATTAGAAGACAACACATAAATACCATCTATTGTCCTCGCTGTCGCCGCCCGGCTCTTCAGGATGCATTATTTATCTGTGCCTCCGTCCTCACCGCCCACAGGCTGCAGCAGTTCAACAGGACAGACAGGAAACACATCAGGGGATGTTAAACGGTTAAAAAATAATCCAAAACATGCTTACTCCAAATCAATAAACTCCTGTCTCACTGACACTGATGCATCACCATTTCATCTCTGTAATTTACAGGTCTGCCTCTGAAGCCTTTCCTTTCCTGTGTTTACAGACGAGTGACAAATTAAAGGAAAAACCAACGTGAAGTTGGTGAAGGTGAAGTCCTGACTCTGAGTCTTTTCACTCTCACTTAATGTTTTAATGACGATGGTGGAGAGCTTTTTTTTTTTCATTGACCTCTTGTGGCCTATTGATGGGCAGATTGTAATCCTGGAGGAGAGCCCTTCCACCAGGATAGACATGTTTCATCACAGGGTGACACTCACTGCAGTCACCTTCCCTCTGGGGGTAAGAGTGTGCCAGCAGAGTGCCATCACATCATAACAGAGCCACTGGATGCACTCGCCCACCTGTTGAGAATATGATGAGATGTCTCATCTGACATTAACACATCTCTGCAGAGCAGAAACGTGCATCGCGATGGACAGTCTGATCACGTCCTGCACATCTCAGTCGGCTGAGGAAGAGTTCTGTTCCTCCTCACGTATCTCACCAATGCACGAGCATCGCGCTCTGCCCTGTTTGCTGACGTCACTTTAGTAACTCTTCCTATTGAAGCCAGTTGAACAGTCTTAGTGACTGAAGCTCCTCTGTTCTCCAGGCCACAGAGCAGAGACTGGATGTTAATGCATTCCACCTGAATCCATCATGTTTGTCCTTTAATTTGTCACCCGTCCTTTGATTCCTGCTTCCTGTCTTTTCCTCTTTCTCAGCATTCCTCCTTTCTCCTTTCCTTTAATTCCTAGCTCCTTCTCTAGCTTGAATCCTTTGTTTGATCAGTCCTTCACTTCACCTTTCCTTAATCTCTCACTCTTGTTTGCGCTCTCCTCTGCAAACATCCTCTCCTCCTTCCCTCCAGCCTCCTTTTCTTCTTCTTCTTCTTTTCCTCTCTGCTTTCTTTGCTTCCCCATATTTTATATTCATATATTGATGTAACATATTTTTGTTTGATTTGTATTTTTATATGTTATATTTTAGACGATATATCAGTCTGCACAACTTTATAAGACATTAAATTGTTTGTTGAAGTATCTTCCAGTTTTTGTTGTGATTGTTGTAAATGTGATTTCAATAAACTGATGTCGTCGTCTCCTTTTCATTCACCTCAGCAGTGAACTGTGAGCATTGTTATGTTCAGTGGATGTGAATGAAGTCGCCTCATCATTGTTTTGGTCTCACAGGGAGGCTGCTGGTTGCCACAGCAACAGCTGCCCTGCTCGCCGCCTCACAATAAACAAATGAGCTGATAAACAGGAAGCGGCGGAGGAACAGCATGTCTCATAACCGTCAAATAAACATTATTTCCCAGGGTGCATTAGCTCCTGTCCAAGTTCATCACCGCGGCTGAAAGTGATTGGATGGGACGTTAACAAGACCTCAACAGTCGCCGGTGATCTCTCTTCTTCTGTGGTGTCCAGACTGAGCGTGAAGGGCCGACATGACACTGTGATCTGGTCTAATGGGCTGCTGGTGTTTTTGTGTTTACTGTCAGAGGCTCTAATGATACTGTCTTCTGTCACAAAGCTACAACAACACCCCGAGGACAGGCGATGGCACAAGTAGTTTTGTCACAGTAACGGCCATCTGCTCGTCTGTCCCTGCAGGCAGCTGCAGAGGTCAAACAGGCAGCATCAGCATTTTCTGCGGCTCCGCGCTGAAATCCAGCTTCTCATTTCGTAAAGATTTAAAGGTTCAGTCAGACTTTGTGCAGATTTATGTTCTTTCAAAAATAAAATCGGTGCACATGTTTGCAGAGATCACTTTGATTTAAGGCCTGAATCAATCTTGTAGCTTTTCCAGTGATTGGCAGCCTGTGAATGGTGAAATCAATATTAATATTAATGAAATAATAATATCAATAATTAATATTGGGGAGTGTAAATGACACCCTGCTCAATATTTACAGACGAATGAACAGCTCATAGTTCAGCGGGCTCTGTTATGAAGCTGTGCTGACACAGAGACCACATTATGTGGACATGACTGAATTAATGATGAAACATGACAGTATTATCTCTTAATTAGCCTAAATCATCTGATCATATTCTCTTCATGTGGGGAATGACACAATATAAGAGATCTCCCACTTACCTGCCTGACTGCCTCACCACCTGCTCCTCATTCACTAATCAAACACAGACTCTGTTCCTCTGAACCGGTCCTCTTTTGTCAGTTTTGACCTCTGGACTAACTCTGATCCTGGGGGTTGTAATCAGCGATAATCCTACAGGCCGGTCCTTTAAATACGACTGAAACAAGTCAGGCAGACTCACTTGATTCCTTTGCTGAGGTCTAAATGAAGAAGACAGCCACATTGCTTGAATCTGCTGATCGATAAGCAGACTGGAGCTTTTCTAAAATGAAGTATAATTGTTGATTTGATGTTTCAGTCATTAAAAGAGGAAAGGTGGGAGAAGCAGCTCTGTGCTTGTTTAGCTCTGGTTAATGTGGATTTCATGAGAAAAGGTTTTATTACTGAAATCTTGAGTGCTGTGTGGAATAAGTCTGAATTAAGCAAGGACGTTATTATATATATTATATTATATTTGTGGTTACCAGAGAGAGGCTGGAGGACCACACCCTGTCCTCTGTCCTGCTCACAGCTCCATCCTGGGGGCTGCTGGAGAGGAGGTGATACCAGCAGATGGCGCTCTGGCTCTAAGGCAGCAGGGAGAGCAGCTCCACCAGCAGGTGGGGGGAGCTCCTGCACTCACACACACACACACACACTCACACACACACACACACACACACACTGTAACACTCCCAAGACACACCCTGATAAAACGAGCCTCAGCAGGGAAACACTGCATGCTGATGATAGATTTAAGGAAAACACAGGTATAGATTTTGTAATAACACGACTGCTCATGATGGGATTAAAGCCCCGAGCGTGAGAGGGAGGGGCTCTGATATGGATTGTGAAAATGATATGATATTGATATGAATTATAGATGAGCTGCAGCATTTAAATGTATAGGTTTGTAATGGTTACTGTGGGTGGATGTTGCTGAGAGAGAGTGTGTGTGTGTTTGTGTGTGGGTGTGTGTGTGTCCCAGGGTGACAGGCTGAGAGTGAAATGCTCCACTGAGCTCATGCCTAACAAAGAAATGGCCTGCAGGTCACACGCAGGCATCAATCTGCCAAGGAGTTGAGATCAGGAACACACACACACACACACACACACTGCACAATAGCTGCCCAGGACATTTGCATGCTGGGATTAATCTATAATTCATCCAGTAAAATCCATACCTGCCTTCTCTTCTGTTCACAAGGCCACAGAGCGACGCTGTCAAGATGGAAACAGTCTAATGTTTCTAATAAAAAACACGCTGACTGAAGCAGCTCGTACAATTGCTAATTTGGAGAACACACACACACACAGACACACACACAGAGGTGCAGGTCCATCCATCCATTTATTTTCCATAACCACTTATCCTCACCAGGGTCACAGAGAGGCCGGAGCCAATCCCAGCTGACATTGGGTGAGAGGCGGCTCTGGACAAATCGCTTGTTTATCACAGGGATGACACACACACACACACACACACAGACAAACAACTGTTCATGTTCACATTCACACCTACGGGCAATTTAGAGTCACTAATTAACCTGCATGTCTTTGGACTGTGGGAGGAAGCCAGAGTACCCGAGAGAACACACACAGACACGGGTTCGCTTCTGTCAGCTTTCTAGTAAGTGTGACTCCGTATCTCATAAATGCACAAGAGACGTATTCACAGAGCGAACGGGATGAACCGATGCAGCCAGTGTGCAGTCTTAAATAGAAAACAGCTGAGCTGGATGTTCTCACATTGCTGATGTGTGCCTCCCCTTAGCATCTCACAAATATGAGAAACTGTTCTCATAATTACTACAAGGATGTAATTACAACATGTTTGTTTGCTGTGGCTACGAGAAGTCATAAAACTCATCAGAGGTGCTGCTGTAGCTGTCATGGCTGATTTGTCTTTATCAAGCATAAACTTCACTGAATGAATCATTTCAAAGCAACATTATTTAGATTTATTGCATAAAGTGCAAATACTGATACGACAAAATACAGTCTGTGTTCTTTTGACTGGTGGAAAATCTAAAGAAAATAAAATGTACGTGTCATTGTGTCTCCACTGCAGTGAAACGATGCTGTAAATAAAAGTGTGCTGGTCAAACGGTTTGGCTCAGTTAACAGCCACAGTAATATATTGGCAACCTCCAAACGCTGAGAAAATGAGTCAGCAGGAGTTTGTGTTCAGCAATAGTAAGAAAATCAATGAGAGAGCTGGAGGAGCGCGAAGTGCTGAGAAAAGATATGCTCATATCTGGAGGAATAATTGGCTGCCTCTATTACCTCAACGAGCTACTGTGTACTTTGACCTTGGGAACGATTCCCTCGGGAAGTATTACGGCACTCATGTGAAACAGAGTCTAGTAAGAAGTCAACGGAGGTGTGTTTTATGTCTGGCAAGCAGAAGGTTGCATTAAAGGTTCAGGACCAGCTCCATACTTACAGCTCTGCTTGTCTTCATCTTCAAGATTACAAACTAAGAATTATGAACCTTTTAGTCTTTTTCCCCTCCCATTATCCAATTTAATAAATACTGTTAAATGTATTTTCAGTGATAACGCACAAGTACCACCTCTTTGATCACATGCATGATGGTTAAATGTCCTGTGTGTAAGATTTAGGAGGATTAATCTGAGGATTTTCAGTCCGGATTTAGAGTGCATCATAGCACAGAGACCGCACTAGTCAAAGCTAGAGATGACGCCCTAATGGCATCAGACAAAGGACTCATCTTTGTACTCGTCCTGTTAGATCTTAGTGCCACATTTGACACCACTGACCATTAAACTCTTTTACAGAGACTGGAACATCAAACTGGCATCAGGGACCGCCCTAAGCTGGTTTAAGTTGTATTTCTGAGATCAATCTCAGTTTGTTCACGTCAATGATGAATCCTCCATGCACACCGAAGTTTGTCACGGAGTCCCACAAGGTTCTGTACTAGAACCACTTCTATTCCGTTTTTATATGCTTCCTTTAAGAAGCATTTTTAAAAATGTTTTTTATAGATTTTTTGGCCTTTATTGTATAGAAACAGCTGAAGAGTGACCGGAAATGTGGGGAGAGAGAGGAATGACACGCGGGAAAGAGCCACAGGTCGGTTTGAACCCTGGGCTGCCGCGGCAAGGACTGAGCCTTTGTACATATGACAGCTGCTCTACCAACTGAGCTAAGCAACGGTCAACAGTTTTAAGACTAGACTTAAAACTTTCCTTTTTGATAGAGTTTATAGTTAGGGCTGGCTCAGGTCATCCCTATTATGACCTTATGCTGCTATGGGACTAAACTACCGGGGGACACTCTCTCTCTCTCAGGGTTGTGCCTAGTCAGGCCAGGTATTGGTTGAAGATGTGATCACATCTCCCTTTACTGAAAACTCTACTGATCTGATTTAAATTTGATTAATTAGCAGAAATAGGATTTAAATACATAACAATGTTTCCATTAGTGTATAATCACTTGAAAACACAGACTGTTGTTTGTTGTTTCTGTTACCTTTTGAATCAGACGTTTATATCTACAGGCGCAGCAGTCCTCTTCTGAGGTGTCACTCCAGATTTGTGAGACTCTCCTCATATTTGTAGCCATTGTTTCTGCACCTGGGAGAAGTTTGCTTTCAGGGCTATTTTCCAGAAAGCCACGGTGCGTGTCTAAAAATAAAGAGGCAATATCAGCTGAACATTGCACACACTTTCCCTGGAAAGTCCTGTATATGGTGCTTGCTACTATTCATAGTACACTGCATGACTTCTGAAAGGCATTGTCACACTGAGCACTTTGTACAGACAGTGTGTGTTTTCTTCTTCATGCTTGGAAGCAGAGGGTGAGGTGAGGGGGTTTCAGTTGCAGCCTGCAGCTTCACCCCTAGTTGCCACTGAATCATACACACTGGACCTTTAAACTGATTATCCGGTTCATTACTTTTACTGAAATACACAGAATTATATCATGATACAGGAGTCAGCAGAAAAACAAAAATCAAAATGTAATCTATTTTACCCCCCATGAGAACACCTCACCTGCTCTTAGCATTTTATCTCGACATGGAGTTTCTAGCACAAGCTTCCTGTTTGCACCTGGCTCTGGCCTGGTACCAACGTTTGCATCTATAGGATGAACACCGAGCGATGCAGAGCGCTGCCTCACAGCACTGGTAGAACTGATGTGAACTCAGCACAGATGGTTGCAGCCAGAGGCGGGATTTGTACCTTCATCTGTCACTGAGAGCTCCACTTAATTAATCCAGAAACGTAATGATGTAACTAAACTTTGATGCTATTAAACTGTCGAGCAAACTAAATCAATTTAGTTTAGTTTAGGAGCATTAGGTAAGACTGTGTGCTCATGTCTCGCTGCTTAAAGAGATGAGTCTTAACTACCTTAAGTCAAAGAGATGGTTCGTGACCAGGGCCAAAGGGAGTGAATGTTTAAGGGTGAAAACAGGAAGTGCTCGTGTCCAAAGTAGAAATCGTCAACATCCAGCTAATCAACTTTCAAATTGATTCAAATTACAGAACTGATTAACTTCCTAATTTGTTTTCCCTGCTAAATATCAATCAGATCATCATTTTAAAATAAGAGTCAGCTTTCATTAAAAGTCTGAAGCATAAAACTTATATTCGAGTTCCAGGCAGCCACAGGTTCATAGCTGTTGAAGTGTCAGTGCTGCAGATTCAGTCCTCTCACTTATATGTCCATAAAAATTAAGTCTTCATTTTAGAAACGATGTGGTTGCATAAGGAATCAATGAAAGATGTGAGTGGATCCAAACAGTCACGAATCAGGCAGCAAAAACTCGTCTGTGCGTGTTAAAAATCCTAAAACTGAGTGTGTTTATCCTGAGGCTGTTTGACTCCACTTTATGAATTTACTTAATTGACGAGCTGGATGTTGATATCTCAAAACTTTTCAGTAACTCCAGCCCTGAAACTAACTACTCAGGCACATCTGCACACAATGTTGGTGCAGCAATCCTCTGATTAACAATCACATATCATCATCATCATCATCAATATTACTTTCTGACTGATATAAATCAGACGGACCCGTGGCATACAAGACTGTATCATCGGCGAATGTGTGCACTATTAACAGCAAGAGGGATATCATTAATAAATATGGAGGGACCTATTATTGAGCCCTGGGGAACACCAGGGAGAGGGAGAGAGAGATGGAGGTCTAAATTTATAGACAGATGTTATGTTATTCAGAGCTTTCAAAGTGACTGCAACACATCAGTATCCTGGATGAAAAGCTGACTGTACGCTGGACAAAATATTATGCTCCACGAGAAAGTGAGTTAGTTGCTTTTAAACAAGTTTCTCAACAAGCTTAGATAAGTGAGGTAAAATGGATATAGGCCTGTAACAGTTTCAGTCAGCATGGAGAAAATGGAGCCAACCAACCCTCTGACCCAGCGGGCTTTTGGGGTCCAATCATTTCAGATCAGAGAAATCCCATTAACACCTCTCTTTTGGGAAAGTGTTGGAGGGAAAATGTGTGAGAGGCAGAGTGTAAACAAGATGAAGATAACAGATAAAAGTCTATATGAGGGGGTGAGGTGGGTTAGTACGTGAGCTGAAACAGAGACGTGCCTAGACTTTGCAAAATTATGACTGACAGACAACAGGCAAACAATTCCTGACGGACACGAAAACATTTGTATTGACTGACAAAGACCAAAAAACATAAACTTTGTGTAGCAGCTACATCTACAGTAGAAAAACACGGGGACCTCCTTTAATGTTCATGTCACCTTAGATCCGGATTTGAATTTAGCAGCTCACACCCACACACTGAGGACTTCACTGCAGAGATAACGTGAGTCAGATAAGGACTCTCGTTGAACTCAGTGGAGCGCAGTGATGCTCGTGAATTACACACTGGAGATGTGTTTTCTTCCACTCCCTCATCAGCGCTTCAGGTGACAGACATGATAGGATTAATGAAGGTGTGTGTGTGTGTAATTAAATTCTCTCTGATTCTGGATAATGATATGCTAATTAAAGGTAGAAAGCTCAGTGACACTGACGGAGGTGGAGAACTCGGTCACATCCTTTCTTCTGAATCTCATCAAACCAATCATCAAAGGACAGCGGCTCATTACGACATCAGACCTCCTGGATGAACGACCTGCCCTCTCGAATGTGGCTGATATTTGTTGTGTCTAATAGATGAGCCAATGGGAATGTGAAGACTCATTTAAAGCGTTAGCTGTTTTAGCAGCAGCTATAAGCTGCCAATGACACCACAGTCAGTTAAATGCTTCGCTCAGCAGCACCTCACTGCTATCAGCAGTTGGTCAGACTTCCTCTGCTTGGATCGTCTAAAAAAGGGACGAGATATGGAGCCACCGAGGCTCCAGCCAATAATCTGCCTCTCAAGAGGACCAAATTCAAGTTCAAGATGAACATTAATGCACATTGATCACTCAAAGTATTATAGTCCTGAGGCCTCATGCCCTCATGCCTCAGGACTATAATACTTTTTCTCCATGTGGCCTCTGGCATGAAAAGTGTGGACACTCCAGGTCGAGTACAGCGCTGTCCATCAGTGAACAAGACCCCAGAATACCTGAACTCAGCTGTTTGCAGTGAACATTCATGCAGGTGTAACACGCCGACATTATAACCTGACCCGACATATCTGTGCTTTTCGTGTCTTCATTACAGAGTAAATAATCACGATGTGCTGTGAATCTTCTGCTGCCAGCTGTCCACGCTGTTCAGATTTGGTTCGTGATGAGAATGAATTTTTATCTTTTCTGGCTCTGCGTATTTACAGAGCTGCCTGTTGCTGAATCTATACATTAATGCACTTTGGTGTTCAAATGATGATGATGTTCATTTCCTGCGCTCTGCCATCTGCTCTGTGTCCAAAGTGATTTAAATCATCTAAAGTGGCTCTGCTGTTTTGATAATACTTTTTAAGCATGGAGAAATCACTTTGTCTCGGGGGATTCCCTCAAACAGCAGAGCCATTTCCTACTAATCGAACTGTAACCTATAAATAGTCCGTTCCATAACCTCTCTGAAATAAACAGAGTGTTAGAGGCAATGTGTGAAAGTGTGATGTATTTACAAAAGGAAAAGACGACTACGCAGGTTGGATGAAAGCTGAAGGAAGAGAGAGAAAACTGAGCACGAGCCAAACGTCTGCTGAGCGTCACAAGAACAAGATTCCTCTTTGACGCCTGAAAACACAAAACAATGTTCACAAATGCAGCTTAATATGTTCAATCCATCGGTTTATAGGATAAAATGATTTGTTATTGAAACACATGTTTTTCTGACTCTAATAGATTTAATGATACCTTCCTCCATGTTGGGCTTTTTGTCAGCACTGTCCACACAAACTGCTCCCCCTGCTCGTGCTTTCTTTGTCTGCTCTGCCCTCTTCACTGTCCTGTAAATCCGTCCTGTTGGTGCTGCAGCCAGAGGTACATTATGAATTACGCTGCAGTTTGTTTGCAGATAACATCCTTTTCCACATCCTTCATCTTCTCCCGAGGCCGGCAGCAGGAGCTGAACATACCAACAGTTCCTTTCTGAGTTTATTTCAGGTAGCCGTCCTCTCACCACCGACCGCGTGTTTTTCAGCATCTCCTCTGTTCTTTAGTCTTTTTACAATTCACATTTTTAGCCAGCTGGTGTGAGCAGACGTGCGTTAATGTGACAATATGAACACACACACACACACACACACACAGCCCTCCTCTGTCCTCGTTACTGTAGAGAACTTCAGTCTGTGTCTCTCTTTGCCTCTCTCTGTCTCAGCTCCTCGTGTCTCTCACTGTTAATGGTGATGACAGCGGCATGCCAATGCAGGCTTAAGGACTGACTGATGACTCTCATATAAACACACACACACACACACACTGAGCACTCTTTGCATTGTCGTCACTTCTCACCGTAGCGGCTCATCGTCTCCTCTCGCTGTCGACACTGTCTTTCTCCTTTCGGGGCCTTGTTATTATATTCACACTCTCTGCAGTTTCTTTAAATAATTTTTTTCTCTGAGGGTTTTTCCAATTTTCACCTCCTCTGACATCTCACTCTCTGCCTCTGCCTTAAGATCTCTCATCTTATATTCTCTCTGTCTCATCATCATCTCGAGCTTCCCCCTCCTCCCTCATTTTCCGCCCATCACTGTCTCACTTTCCACAATCTTTCCTCTTCCCTCACTTGACTTCTCACCTTTCTCCTTCTCTCCTCAGCCTGCTCATCTTAAATCCTTATATATGCTCCTGACACTCAGTGTGTCTGCCTGATCTGAGCTCATAACAACTTTTTGGAAACCCAAGACTACAAACTCAAAATCAATAACCCATTTCCCTGAGAGACCATCATTTTTCACACATATTTTCACTCTTGTGCCTGAAATAGAAAAATTGATGGAAAATTTGTCTTCAACCAGTCAGAACACAGCGACTCAGTGAAGCTTTGCAGAAAATCAGAATTTTATACTCAGTAAATCATTCAAACCGCGCAGAGCGCAGACCTGACCTCATTTAAAGGAAGTTTGTACTGTGGCCTCGCTGCTCCTGCATGGGTTTGAATCTGCCGGTTGAATTAGGCCGTTCACACACATGTGAGGTGAACTGGAGGGTTTGAATTGGCGGGAGAGTCGGTGTGAGTCTGAGTGTGAACGTGGAAACCTGTGCAGGCACTCCACTCCACTCCTCACGTGACCCGACACAGAGCGCCGAACACGCACGGATGACTTTGTTTTGACTCAGTCTGCTGCTCTGGACTTTACAAGAAGAGGCTGATGAACAGAAGGTTGTGCTGCTGGCTGTGCTTCACATGAGTCATGATGTCGGCTCATGAGCTTTTGTTGTAGTTGTAACATTCTTTTGAAATTTCCTCCTGTCGCTGTGAGAACGCACAAAAATTCATTCCAGCTTTAACAGGAGTCACATTTATAATCTCTGTTGCTTTGTGCTCTCGTGTTCGAGTCACAAATCATTTCCCCACCTCGTGTCGTTTTGTGCCATAAAGTAATCAACTCCAATGGCACACAAAGGAAAATGCAGCGTTCAGCCATGACAGTTAAACTTAATAGATTTCCATCTGATTTCCATCTTTCACTCTTTTGTGTGTCTTACATTTGAGCTGTGAGCCTCCAGTCAAGCGGATCCGAGCTCTTCGGTGCTGCCAACATGCCCGGAGGAAAACAAACATTCAGATTTCAGCCGTGACCCGCCCATCACACGATGCTCGCTGGCAAGGCCACTTATTGCACTTTAATTTGTTTTCCCAGAATGGCGTGTGCGACAGAGAAAAAGACAACCGAAGGAAAAACGAGGCAGACACACTGAGCTGGATGAGGAAATGGCCTCACAGCATCTCGAGTCTGATTTAATTTGGATTTAATGCACCATGCAGAGCTTTTTGTTGGTTGGGGTGAGGCTGAAGATGAGGATGCAGTTACACAGAGGCAGAAATATTACAACTACTGCTGATTCTGGTTGATCCTCCCGCTGCTGTGAGAGAGCTGCCACCATCTGTCGCCGGAGAAAGGTTCAACATGTTTCTGTCACTCAGCATATTGAGCTAATTGTTTCATGACTCTCAGAAACACCAGCCAGCTGTCTGATGAGCTCAGCGGCAAACTGAGACACCAAAACTCAAATGAAATGAATTCATCAGTGATGTTTGGATAGAAAATGGGTAAATATGTGAAGCTGCTTTACTCATTCACTTCAAACACCATCGACTTCCCCAACTGAGGGTTTATTCATGTGACCATTGATTGAAGTCAGGTGACACTTTATTATTCATATAATTATAAACGTATTATTTGACACACTATATATAGAACACCACATCACATTAATTATAAACACCTCCTGCCTGGTAATTCATTCCTCACACCTTTAATTAATAATTCCTGTCACCACAGAAAGTTCATGGAGTGATGTGCATCTCAAACATCAGCACGCCGGCACACGCATCATAATGATGACTCACATGTCTGGACTTCAGTTAGAGAAAACTTCAACATCAAATAAATACTTTTACTTTCTGCAGAAGTCAAGACGTCGTCTAAATATGGCGTCATGCAGCGTAGCTGCTGCTAACGTAACGTTAAACATCACGCACCGTTAAATCGATGAAGACGAGAACAGACAGCTCTGCCCGGCTGTTTTCCTCAGAATGGGAACATTACGTTTGGGCAAATTAAAAATCCTCATTAACACCAAGCAGCCGTACAGTAGCATGTAAAATTCAGCTCGGCGAAGCGATTCAGGATCATTTACACAGAGATTAGTGTCTTATTCAAAAACAAGACAGTTCATCAGCAGCTCAGGATGATTTATGTTCCTCACACAGACAGGTGCAGAATATTTTACACGCTTTATGAACCACAAGCACATTAATTGATATTTAACATGAAAATTGTTTGAAAAGCTTCCAGAAACTGTGAAACTGTTTTTCTCTGCACCCGTAATTTAATTCACGGCACGACAGAACTCCTCGTCTGACTGTTTCAGGTATTAAAACACAAACACTGTCTGTATCTGTGACGTTTACTTCCCGCTGCTGTGTCACAGACAGCAGCGTTGTGTAACTATTTTCATCGTTAAATAACGGATCTGAAGTGTCTCTGTGATTCGTACGTTTGTTCTCACACTATATTTTCCCTCTGATGTCCTCCGGCTGCTCCGCCTCCACTCTCTGTGATTTACAGAGTTTCCTGAAGGACAGTGAAGTAAACTGCTGACAGCTGTAGCTGCTGTTAGCTCAGTCTGTTAGCCGGGGGAGTGTTAGTGTTTGTACCACAGACCTGTTGGACCATGAAGAAGAGGTTTACAGGCCCGTGCTCAGGGGAATGCTTTACATCATTTCATGTCTGTGTTGAAGAAATTCAGTTTATTAGATCTACCTGAACGACATCAGGCAGTCTGGTTAATAAACTGTATGAAAGCATGTAAGCCTGCGTTCTTCACAGTGTCAGACCGGAGTGGATGTGACTCGCTTGATGTGAAGTGACACCTCAGGTGAGATGACAGGTCGTAGAAAACACCTTTCACTTCTCTGCTTCACTCTCATTTCTCTGTTTTTCTTTGAGTCGCCTGAAGCAGCAGAGATTTTTTCACAGACAAACAAATACACACACGTGCTTACACACACACACACACACACACACTGCTACCATCCAATACAAACACGTGAATATAGACTGACAGCACAGTGACGAGGACACAAAGAAACAGAGAGGGCATTTACATACAAATACACACCTACGAAAATCCCAATATAACACACTTCAGCACACAATGAGACACCCTGACACACACACACACACACACAGTGATTTAGTGGAGCTGGTTAGGTGTGATTGAGTTTAGTTCATGAGTTTACATCAAACAAGGTCAACAGCACGACACAGCAGCCAGCTGTGTCATTATGTCCATAGAGGCCAGTTAAGGTCTGGTTACATTGTGCAGCTCCGGTTCTGGCACGACACCAGCTCTGCTCCCTGTCAGCAGTCCCCGGAGCTGCAGGCCTGAAAACCTCCTCCTCTTCCCGGTGGTCCAAAACGCCTGTGGTACAAACAGTAACACTCCTGCTGCGCTCTGAGCTGAGCTGGAGGACATCAGAGAGAAAACCAGAAACATTTCCTCCATAAAATATGATCCAGTTTGAACCAAATCAGTGAAATAGCTGGCGGTGTGTGTGTGACTCTTATTTTCTGGGAGAAAAACAGCACCATGAGGAAAGCTTGTGGCAAGGTAACTCACACACACGTGGAGCTCACAGGTGTTCTGATAAAACTTCACCTGAGGACTGTGTGTTTGTTCACACTGTGCTTCACTGACATTTGTCTGACCTTCATACTTTTGTTGCAGAGGGAGCAATTAGACTTCATCATTCTTCTTCTGTGGTGACTCCAGCATCAGCCCGAGCAGAAGGCTCATTACCCTCAGTACATCTGTGAGTATTCAGGGGTTTTTAATAGCGTGTCATTGTGTTCTGAAGGTCAGGTGACTGGCCTGATGTCTATACATCAGCAGCAGAGGTGATGCGTTCAAAGACCCTTTTTCACAGACATGTCAGACGTTTTGTCGTCGTGTTTTTCACACACGCTTTCCATTTCCAGACAAATCCATCAGTTTTTAATTTAAATCAAATTTAGAGGTCCACAGTTCAAATTAATTGAATATAATATTGAAATCGTTATCTTCCTCAACAGTCTGACAGTTACAGAAATCTCATTTCAGGTTGAACCTGATGGGAACATTTGTCTTGACTTAAAGGATTGTTTCTCTCGCCTGCGTGTGTCCATGTTTGTGTTTCCTGTTTGTGTACAGTTTGTTTTAGTCATAAAGTTTTTGAAATGTTTGGACTCTTAACAAACCTTCCTCCTGTCCTCTGTGTGTCTGTTTAGATGTGTTAAAGGTCAGGTGTGCTGATGGGCGTGGCCTAATGATCTCTCAGCTGACACCACCACACCTGAAACAATCACCTCATCATCTCTGACTGCTTGAACTGATTCCTGGTCTGTGAAATCTAAAAACAGCTTCCTGTTTTATTTTGTAGTTGCCCCCTCTCTGTGTCTGTAGCTTTACTTCCTGTCTTTGTATTTCCTGTCAGTTTCAGTGGTCTGTGCTGACCTGATTAGTTTCACCTGTCTTAGCATGCTCCTCGTGTGTGTTCAGCCTGTGTGTTCCTTTGTTTCAGTGTCAGTTTGTTGTACTGTGTGTGAAGCTTTGTTTCCCAGCGTCTCTGGATGGGTTAGGGTCTGTTTTCTTGGATTCTTCTTCTTGTTTTGGACTCGGCCTGTTCCTTCTGGCTGTGTTGGACTTCTCTCCTCTTGCTGGCCTCATGATCCAGTAAGTTTTCATTCTTTGACTTTGATTGACCTGCGGTGCTGTCTCCTCACTAAGTATCTGCATTGGGTCTGTTTGCACAGTCATGACAAGAAATGAAATTCACAACCATGTTCAAACATGTACTCACCTGAAATCAGAATTAGCCTTGATGATAGGAGGAGGTGAGGTCTGCCACTGTACCGTACACGAAGCTCGGCCTCCAGAGTCTCTGAGCACCAGGCAGCTCGCCCTGTACCTCTGAATCTGACTTGTGACCTTGCATTTCTTGTTAAACACGTTAAATGAGGCTTGAAGAGTTTAAATAATCTAAATATATAAAGCGCTGTGTTATTCCCATGAAGGGATTTCCCTCCATCGTACAATAACTCATTAAACTGCAGAGACTTCAAAGCCTTCTGATGCTAAAATACATGAACATGGTTTATACATGACTTCCCTCTGCGCCGCTCTCCTCTGCCTTCATATGATTTAATGATAAACATGTTATTTATAGAGAAATCTCTCAACACTGCCAGAGCTCATTTACATAATCGCCACAATAACATGGCCGCCCAGCGCTCACATGCCGGGACACAAGTGATACATCATATCATTTATCTGCACAGATGCAGGAGTGATGCTGCTGTGTGTGTGTGTGTGTGTGTGTGTGTACAGTACAGCATGACGTACAGTGTGTGTGTGATACAGTACTGAAGATATGCATGCAGATATGACCCGACCACAAAGCCGAAGGTCAGACTCTTTGGTAAAGATCTCAGAGCTTCTGCTCAGAGTCAGAGTTAGATTTATGGTTCAGCTCAGAGGTCAGAGGTCAGTCTGTTCTCTCTCCTCGTGTTTTAATGATATTTACTGAAATGCAGAGGACGACAAAGGTAAAGTTTGAGCTCTGGACAGCAGCGCATCGACTGGTACCACTGATCTTCTGAAGCTCCACGTTATAAATGACTCCATGTGATGAATGACGGAGCACAGAGACACATTAATGTACATAAAAACGCATAAATCTGCAAACAGCAGCTTCACAGTTTAATGTTGGAAACATTTTGTTGTTGTTGTTTTTATGAAAATGTAAATCTGATCCATTTGTTGGAGTCTGTCTGTACAGATCTGCAGAATTGAGTTGATATGTAAATGAAGCCTGAGATGAAGTGAGACTGGAATTTCTTAAACAAAATATATTGGCGTCATACTACAAATACTAAATATAAATATAAACATGATGTTTGACTCTGGATAATCTGCAGAGACTTATTGAATACATATTTCATTTCCTGTAACTGCTGCTCCTCCTCACGCGGGCTCAGGGGCTGAGGCCTGCAGCAGCCTCTGGTCGAGAGGCTGGTACACCCTGGACGAGTCGTATCTAAGAAAATATGCCGTGAACTCACTTTAAAGCAAAATTACAAATAGTTAAACAGCAACAGAGAAAAGGCAGTAAAAACATGTCATCAAGCAGAGTGTGTGATCGGGGCAGAGCGGCTCAGACTCCACTCGATGAACTCTGGGAGGTAGATTTAACTCAGCGTGTGTATATAGAGACAGACTGTCTGACTGATTGACTGACTGTATTTCCTGCCTGCTTGGTCAGCAGGCCTCAGCAGCCAGAGCAGAGCCTGAAACATCACACACTGGTTAAGTAATTGGCTCAGCTCGATACTTTGATAAATGCCTCTCTCGCTCTCTGCTCCCCCTGCAGCCCTCCTCTCTCCTGTTGGCCCGCTGCACCGCCACTTTAGTTATTAGGTTAAGTGAAGAAACGTCAAAGTGTGGAGCTGGTTAATATCCAGATTTAGATATTAAAGTGTCAAGTATGAAAATGTAATGTGACGTCTAATATTAGAAAATGAGGAGAGGATTGTGGAGGATGTGAGCTGTGCCGTCTGCAGAGCATCCTGGCACACTCGTGGTTAATCAATTCTCAATTTGCTCTTTTGTTTTTCTCCTCTGCTCTCCTCCTTCAGTTCCTCTTATTGACTGCTCCACCTTTTCCTCAGTCCTTACCTTCAAACTTCAAGCTCCTCTGCCTCTTCTGGCAAAATCTGTCTCCTCAAATCATTTTATCTGGGCTCAAACCTGAAAACGTTTTAAGAGCTCACACACGGCCTGCCAGTATATATTCTAGGTAATAGGAGAAACCCCCCTGTGGTGTGATGGATCCAGGCTTGACAGGACGTCACCACAGGCCAAATCCATTACCTGTAGCAGATTGGTATCTGGTTTGAGTCAGAGCTTCACCGCCATGCAGGGACAAACATTAAGAACCTCTGGTTGATGTTGAACTCCTCACGTCTGTGCTCTGCTCTGGTCACTCGATGAAATCACATGTGTGAATGTTGGGATGAATGTGATAAAAGGTTTATGCCCTGAGTAAAGGTGTGTTTGTATCCATTCATCAGTTTGACGTTCATACACCTGGCGGAGGCTGAAGATCGATACACTGATGTTGTTCAGGAGGCACCATCAGTTCCAGGAGGCGACCCAGTGAGGGCGTGAGATATAACATGGAGGTCCAGAGGAACGTGGAGGCTCCGCCTGTGGAGTCGGAGGTTTGTACTGATAATCCCTCTGTGGTAAATGTGTTCAGCTGTACTCGAGTATTTGTTCTGATTACATTACTAACCAATTATCAGCCAGGTCACCAGCAGCAGTCAGCCCAGCTCGGCGTCTGTCTTTCAGCCTTTTATTTCACCAAGCTCTCACCAACCACTAAAAGTCAGTCCCAGATTTACTCTTGTCCGGCGGCTTCTTGCTCGCTCACTCTCTCCTTTCCTCTTCTTAGCTTCCTCCTCCAACCTCCTCTTCACTCTCTGCTCCTGCTCCTCTGTTATGTCCATAGAAGTTTAACAAACTGTGTTAACCACCTCTCCTGTCCTTCACCTCTTTTCTCTTTTTTTTGGTCTCCTCTTGCCTCCTTCATCTCACCTAAATTATTCTCCTCACCTTTCATCTCTCCTCTTTCTTCTTCTTGCCCATCCATTTACTTCCCCTTCCTCCCTCCTGTCTCCTTTGATTTCTTCCATCTTTCCTTTCCTTTCCTTTGCTTTCCTTTCCTTTCCTTTCCTTTCCTTGTCTAATCTTAACTCATGTCCTTCATCTCTCCTTTAATACTTGTTTCCTCTCCCCTCACAGGCGCAGATCCCCTCTCTTCATCCATCCATCCATCCGCGCCCCCGAGGACCAAACGCGCTCCTCGGCACCCCGCCCGGCAGCGCGCGGTGTGTGTGTGCTTGTGTGTCATGAGGGACCGCAGGGAGGGGGAGCTAGTGTGTGTGTATGCGTGCAGTTTGTTGAGTGTGTCGGGGCGGACAAGAGAGAGCAGAGAGAGAGAAGCGGAGCGCAGCAGCGAGGGCAGTTTTCTCTCCGGTCTTTCACTCTCACAGCAGATACTATGCGCATCGCATCGAGGTCGCGCCGGCACTAAAACACAAGGTAAGAGACGTTTCTTCACAGTTCTGCTCTGTTTGTGGACACAGCGCGGTCTGTGCGTGTTTGCTGCGCCCACCTGCTCATGCGGGCATCACTGGCTGCTGATTCCGGCCGAGCACGGCCATGTGGAGCGGCCGTGCCGTGCCGTGCCAAGAACTAGACCACTGTCAGAGCACGTCTCCATGGATGTGTTGTTGGCGCTTTAAGAGGCTGCAAATAGGTTAAAGATAAGATAAGATCATCTTTGGAATGATTCTGATAGCTCGCTCGGCACCGTCAGGATGAGCTCTGCGCCTCTGTCCTCTAAAGTTTAGGGGCGTGAGTCAAATGCTAAACATGTTGCGGGGATTTTTTTTTTTTTTGGTGAGATGCACACACTGAGACACACACACACACACACACACGGAAAGGCTACGTGAAGCCTCCAGCCCGACGCTCTCATCCAAAGTGCTTTAATGAGCGTTTCTGCCCTGCGTGGCCCCGCGGGGGCCGGTCAGGCTGGGAGCGTGCAGGCAGGTGTTGTGTTCAAGCTCAAAGCCAAATCAACAACACCAAGACTTCATTTGTCACTGCAGAGAGAAGTCAGAGGTCTGCAGGTGTCTGGTTTTGGTTTACAGGGTAGAAACAAACGTTTTAAATCTGTTTTCTGGAGCTGCCCTCTGGCTGTAGAAACTCTGGTGACACTGCGACTCCTGGTCGCGGAGATCAGCGTCAAGTCAGCAGAAACAGACGTACGACTTCTGGTTAAACTTTCAAAATAAAAGGTTAGCTTTGGGGGAATGCAGAGAGCAGATTTTCAGATATTTCAAGGTACTGAAGATGCTGATATTCGGTCTTATTCTGGGGGGATTTTGCGCGTAATTCACCCTCCTCCGTGTGTCAGTCACCATCATACATTAACTGTGTTTGACTGTGAGGAATCTCTGTGTTCATGAGGGTTTTATCCTGAAACCCAGTCTGTGTTTTTCCGGTTTCATCCTGTCTGTTTGTGCTGGTCTTGACGCAGCGCGGTGATCTGTCCGGTCAGAGGTTTGTTCGGGTTCGGGTTGGTTTCTGCACCTTCGGCCGCCCGGACACGTTTCAGCCTCCAGCAGCCTCCATGTTACAGTTCAGTGATGTAACTGACCGAGTGCTGCGTTAAAACGAGCTGCGGGATTCCAGCAGTAATGTTGCGTAACTGTGCGTGTTTACGTGCAGATACTGGACCTTACTTTAAGATTTCAGGACAGAATGAGACACGTCGTGTTTTAATTGGCATCACACTGAGTGTCACTGTGCTCAGCTCTCATGTGCTTCAGGATTCTGAGCTGGAGGCAGATCTGCAGGGCGCAGAGGAGGACGCACGGTGCTCCATTACAGATGTAGAACAGTTGATGCATTGGCAGTAGTTTTAATGAGGAGTGGGCTGTGTCTGCAGCATGCAGGCTGTGGAGAAGGTGGAGGTGGAGGTGGAGATCCTCCTCCGCCTCCTCCTGCATGTGTGCAGAAGCTGCAGCGGGGCTTCCCTGGGCTTTTCCTTTCTCTTGCTGTCTCTCTGCAGCTTTTCTGGGGGCTTCCCTTGTTTTCCCTGCACCAGCCTTCAGCCCAGCCCTTCCTCCATCCATCTCCATGTCTATGAGGCCACACAACTCCCCTCCCTTCCTCCTTCCCTCCACCCCCACCCAGTCCTTCCACTGAAGGGGAAAAGGCTGGAGGGTGCAGCAGCAACACAAAAACACTCTGCATGTTTAGAAAATGATGTACAGTAATGGGATGTAAATATATGACTAAGACAAGCGTCCACATCTTTGAATATTCATCTGCTTTCATGGACTCAGCTCAGAGTGTGTTCTTCATGTGTGGCTCCTCGGACAGCCGTGTGAACACCAGGAGACGTTCCCTGCTTTGATGTTTGATATTTGCCTTCTGCACCGCTCCGGCTTCTCGTCGAGCCCGTGCTGCTTCACCTTTTTATATTAGCTGATGGATTATTCATCAGCGCTCCTCCTTCCTCTCTGCCTCCTTCTCTCCTCCTCTCCTCCATTATCCCTCTCTGTCTCTTGCTTTCACTCTTGCATTTTCCCATCTTCTCCTTCCTCTCCTCCACCCGCCCCGCCGCTCCTCTCTGCTCCCTCAGCATCTCCTCCGGTCCTTTCATCCTCCATTCATTCCTCGTTTCACAACTATAAGGCATTTAGCACACAGAGAGGCACATGTTCCTCTGTTTTCTGCATCTTTTAACCTTTATTTACCCCGTGGGTGTTGTGCTGCTCTTTCATCACCGCCCCACGAATCACACTTGGGAGAAGCTCCAACACAACCACAACCCTGATGGCTGCTGAGCAGCTCTGATGGAGCAGCTGTTAAAGTGATAATCGGCAACATTTTGATGGTATAAAACATTTAATATTCCACCAGAGACCCCCAACAACTGAACAGCTGATGAAGTGACAGAAGAATGAAATGAACTTAGACAGAACTCAAACATCCACTCAACGTCTGAACATCCAAACATGTTTTAATTCTTTTTATGTTCTAGACAGTCACGAGAGACGTGAGTCAGATTGTCTTTGAGTACAGGTCAGGACAGAAGTCTCTAACAATCAGGCAGCTTCATTCATTTGCATGTTTACATCACTCAGTGTCACTGGACAGAAAATCTTAAACCAGTTTCTAAAACTGGTTCTCTTCATCTTACATGACAGGAAGTTGAAGATTTTTGGGCCATGTGAGGAAGTCACCTGAAACTCTCAGGATGGTTCATTGGGATGTCACAGTTCTTCATATCATATTATATATCATATTAAACTATGAAGTCTTTATTTGATCGGCAGTTCATTGATTTTATGGAAATGCCAAACTAAGTAATAGACAAATAAACTGAACACAGAGACAGCTCACCTGTCTTACAGCGTTTGCTTTGTTTAAATAGAAAGATCTTTTAACCACAACCAAGACGTTTTGTGCTGGTGTCTGTTTTCGAGTAGTCTTTAAGATCTTAAGATCTTTAAGATCTCATCTCTGGTTTATCTGGTGTTCTGTATCAGAGTAGCAATCACTCACTGTGTCTTCTTTTGTCCTAACATCTCATTATCCATCGTCCTCCCGTCTCGTAACTCTTCCTCCTTCCCTCCTCGTCCTCGGTGTCTGATTACTCTCCTGGGATGCATTCAGGGTTGTTTTTGTACCTCCAGCCTCTCATCCGCAGCGTTTCTTCACAGTTCTTAATTACACAAATGATCCGGCTGATTGGTGCGCAGCGTCTGGGTGGAGGTTGGTACACAGGCTCAGATAAACTGAGATAACTGGACTGATTTTCTTACTTTTGGCGGCACTGACAGGCTGGCAGGCGGTTAACATTTGGAGAGAAAGTCTGAAGCTCCGTCAGTTCAGAGATTTAACTGTAAACTTGAAGAAGAGACAGTGAGAAGCATCGCTCCCTCATGTTTGGTCAGAATTAGATCAGAGACGCTGAGCGAGAGACAAACAAACAAAAGAGCAAACAGGCTGATCTTTTCCATCAACACACCTCCAGTTTCAACGTGACGGATAAAAGACTCAGGAGCTTAAGACGGGCTAAAAGCCTCTGCAGCACCGACGTCCAATAAGATCCAGGAGATGGACTTTGAAGACAGGCAGGAAATAAAAGCTAGACGGAGCCTTTGAGAGAGGACAGCATGATCCACGCCAAGTCTTCATATGACTGCATATGTGGACTGTTATACCACATCCAACTATCAAACTACACAGGCGCCTCAGATGTGACACCAGAGGGTAACTACAGCTGTGCAGAAGCAAGAGCAGAGTTTTGGACGAGTTTGGAGGGAGAGCATGTTGCTCATAGTGTAAAAAGTCTCTGTGCATTAGCTGCCACAGTTTGAGGCCAGCTGGCGAACACAGCGGAGCGTTTCTCCCTGCGGTGGGTAGAGACCAAAAACAGAGCTAAAAGTGACGCTTGGATTAGTGATGCATTTGTAATGGTCAGCGGCGGTCAGAGATAATCTCCTGATGAGTTCCTGTGGCTCCTTCAAAATAAAAGCCACCGTTTAAACACTTAACGTGAAGCCACAGCAACAACGTAATAATGAAGAGAGTGAATATCAAAACCTGACATGACGAGCTTTAAGAGTGCAACGGGTTCTCTGTATCCTTAATATGCTGACTGTGTGTGTGTGTGTGTGTGTGTGTGTGTGTGAGAGAGCTTGTTGTGAAGAGAATAACTGCAGTGGCCTCCTGCTGAGCGGCAGCTCCAAAGTTCTTCTGCTATGAAATCGCGCTCAGTTAACGTGTTTGAAACTCGACTTATAGAGGCAGTCACACACACACACACACACACACACAGGGTTATGTTAACTTTTACAGCAGTAGTGCATTATGGGTCGAGCTGCGCGTTGTCTTAGTGCCTCAGTTCAGTGACGGTTATGTAACAGCAGAGTAAGTGAGGCACGTTTCCATTCATCCTCTGCCGTTGAGTCGGTGTCTCTCCACCCTTCTCACCTCCATCTGTCACTTTTACAGTTAACCTCACTCTTCTTCTCTCCCTCTGTCTGTCTGTCTCTCCTCCTTTAAATGAATCTGTCGCCCTCTCACACCACGTCCACGCCGTGTAACCTCACTCGTCCCGACTCTTTCATGTCCGCGGCCTGGCTGTCATCAATATGAATGAGGATTACAGTGTCGTACGCACGGCTGCACCGCTCTGACTCCTCAAAGTTTCTTTGTCTGTGGGTGTTTTGGTATTTGTGGCTAATCTTTGTGGCATCACTGTCATCATCACCGCCTCGCTCGTCCTGTTTTCCATCAGATACGTTTCCATTAAAGAAAGTTTTGTAGCCTCTGTTGGTCAGAGAGTCTGATACGGCGTCGCCATCATCGGTCTCTGCTTCATTTCAAAGGAGAGCAACAACAGCAAAGAAGTTGGTATTTGACCTCTTTCATCCTGATGACATTTTCTTTTCATAACTCACTTTTCTTCTCACTGCAGCACTTAGACAGGAAGAGGTTTGAACCCTGCAGGCTGCAGCCCTTTACAGAGAGCTCCTTCAGTTACCAAACAACCTAAACATCATTTTACAGAGCGGCTCTGTTCATGAAGCATGTGAGCAGCATCATGTTTGTAAGTCACTGTTACATGAGCAAAGACACACTCGGCTTCTTTCCATTATTTCCTCCTCATGCTTCCTCCTCATGCTTCCTCCTCATGCTTCCTCTCCTGAGTGTTTGTGCAGCAGTCCTGTTCTTCTGTCTTCTTTGAGGGATTGTGCGTTATTAATGTGTTTGTGTTGATGTGTGTGTGTGTGTGTTCTGCACTATGCTTGCCTATTAAAAGCTCAGAGGTCTGGCGTTAGGACTCCAGAGAGTTAACAGCAAACACCAGAATCAGCTGCAGGGCGTTTCATGACGGCTCCTTCATCTCTTCTCCTCCATCATCCCTCCATCCTCACTGCCTCGCGCTTCGCTCTCGTCTTCTCATCTCAGTTTTTCCTGCTTCTGTCCGTCGCTGTCTCGACCCTCTGAAAGGTTTTCACTTCCCTCCCACACCTCATCTATCATCATCGTCTCTCTTCTTTCTCCAATCAATCCGTTCATGTTCTTCCCTTCATGTGATTTTCTCCTTTCATCTCGTTTTCTTCCACTCCTAACATCCCTCCTTTGTCAGTGCATTTACCTCTTTTCTCTCCTCTGATCATTTCCTCCATCTACAGCCCTCTTCTTCTGTCCACATCATTTTATTTCCTTCATGTATGTGATGCCTTCTTTTTGCCTCAGAGCTCTTCTCCTCTTTATCTTCCTTCTCTCCTCTCTTCTTTAGTTGCTTCCTTTCCTTCCTTCATCCCTTGTTCCTCCCCTCAAATTTATTTTCAGCTCCTTTCCCCTCAAACTCTGTTCCCACAGTCGACTCCTCCGCCCGTCAGTGCCGTGTTGGTGCAGTGTGGAGGACACTGTAGTGTTCTGGTGTGGGTTGGATCAGCTGTGAGTGGACTGTAGGTTTGAAGAGCAAACCTCATTTAATGACACAGCAGGGATGAAAGGTGCCCACTCACTGACCTCGTCTTCTTCTTTCTCACCGTCAGGTCGAGCTGCTGCCATCAGTTTATGTAACACCCACCCAGCTGAAATAAATCGTCTGAAATGAGACATTTTGAATAATTAAGAAACACGACAGAGTGTGTGGTGATGCCATCAGCAGCAACTCCTGCTCAGACATGTTCGTCATCTTAGCATGTTAGCATTCTGACATGTGACGGCAGCTCCGTGTAAACGAGAACGATTCCCTGAAAAAGATGACTTCATGATTATTTTATAATTTCTCTTTTTAATTATTCAGAAAAACATTTTTAGTTTCTGTTAAAGACCAAAACATAAAAAAAACATTTTGAGGTAGACCATCACCAAACGTCTTCCTCCTCCTCCGTCCTCCATCCTCTCCTTTTACATCCACCCTGAAGCCACTCTCCACTTTAGCTCTGTGTGTGATTGACAGGCAGTAAGCGTGTCCACTCATGCATTTCCTCTGTGTCCTCGGGGATCAGGACACACACACACACACACACACACAGAGTTATTAGTGGTTAGTGATGTCATGTGACACCCACAGCGCTGAGCTGATGTTCACTCTGCAGCGGTTACCGTGCAGTTTATTCATGCTCACCTCCACAGAGTCAGAAAACAATATTTAATGTGCAGATATTAGACGTTCAGCGTGTGTTTGTGGCCTCCTTGTTAGTGCTCTGCCAGCCTGAGGATGAAGACGCATTAATCCTGTAACCAGACACAAACATTTACACCTCACAAGTGACGTGCACGTGCTAAAGAACATCAGCATGTATGAAAGTCAGACGCACCATCAAACCCTCCGGCAGGTCCGTGCTCCAAACGATGACCCTCTGACATCAGTGTTGCATGTGAAGAGCTCTGTGCTGAAGTTAGCAGTAATAAATATGCAACAGCTAGTGATACACTCACCTGACCTTCACGGTACATCAAAAATGACCTGGCTTCTGCTTCAGTGAAATATTTTCCATCAGAGCTGAAGGAGGATCTAAATGTTGAAAATATTGGTGATGTTCTTCGTGTATCTTTGCGTCGAACGTCTCCTCAGCCGTGCTCCGTTTCATGTAGAGTGTACAGTGTGTGTAGAGTCTGGACCAGGCCAGTGGATGAGCAGCAGGTGGGAGCTCTGATGTGCACAGAGTGATGCATGGACGCGTTCACGAGCCTGACAGGGTCACATGAGGATCGAGACTGAAGCTGTGGAGGTGTCTGCACTCGGCATACAGATGGGCAGGAGTGACCGTGCTGCAGTGTGCTCTCTGTGGATTGTTTTGATGAAACTCTCTCAGCTGTGAAACGTTTATGATGTGTAATTCATCACAGCTGCCCGGACGGGAGCTGACCACGGCTTCTGTTCACGCAGGAAACAAATGTTTAACTTTATAAAGCTGCAGGGAGCCGGTGTTTGATCGCTCAGAGACAGAGTTTGGAAAAGAGATTTGACCGTCATCATCTGTCATCTGTTACAGATACACACAGGGTGTGCGAACACACACACTCCACTTGTTCAACAGATTGCTGTTTTTACACACCGCTGAGACCACTGCACCTCCAACACACACAAACACACACACGTGCATGTACGCACAAATGGGCACGATACACCCCACCGGTCCGCCCACGTACAGTCATTGGTCCGAGTCCAGGAACTGCGCCACCAGCTGTCCCCCTATTGGCTGTTGTCCTGATGTAGGAGGTGTGTTTGTGTGTGTGTGGTACGAAGGGCTCGCTGGCTTCTCCTTCTGTCAGTCTCACCCACTCTTTCCCTCTTACATGGACGTCGCAGGACTGAATGAAAAGAGCAGATTAAAACGTTGTGCGTCATCAGTGCTGCAACAAGAAGGAGAAAGAAACGGATGAACTTCTTCAGGGACGTCCAGTCTGTCACACTCTGTGTGTGTGTGAGTACTGCAGACTGAGACTAAAACTGCAGCTCGATTAGGGAAAAGGAAGCGGTGTTTATTGGCAAGACTTTGAATTAATAGACCTCTAAAAAAGAGAGAGTGGATGCTGCTCAGACCAAAGAAATAAAAGAGCGCTTTCTAAAAGTCTGAACTTCCTAAATGAAACAAAAAGATAATTAAAAACCTGAAACTGAACCTTTACTTAACCAGAAAACATCTAAACACATTTTAAACTGAAGTATCTCTGCGTGTGTGTAATCTGGAGTTTTACTGCACTGGTCCAGTCACACACACACACACACACACACACACACACACTGTGATTAGTTATTGCTTAACCTCCACACTGTGACTCATCACACAAACTGTGGCCACACTCTGACCTCTGTGAACCAGTGATGGTGTCACTGATGTCTGAATAGTGTGTGTGTGTGTGTGTTGGAGCTGTCTTGATATTCCACAGTCTGATGCTTCCTTCGTCGTGCTCTCAGCGGCAGCAGTTAGTTTTAATTCATTGAAAAATCAGAATATCGGCTCCTGCAGGATGCCTCAGATCGATGTTCCAGACCATCTGACAGAAGTCTGTGTGATGCTGAGCAGAATCTGAGCTGCTGAACAAACTGAAGCAATGAGACAAAGAAAAGGTCCGCTGCTGCGTGATCTAACATCACTGCTGTTATGATTTGTATTTCCGCGGCAGCCTCACAGCAGGCGGAACCTGCGCTGACCCGTGATGACCGAGCTGTGTCATCACCTTTGGCTGACGTGGGAACAGTTTCCCTCGATGCCCGTCTGGAGTCAGAGGAATTTATATCGAGGAATCAATCATTTATAGTAAATCAGTTTAGAGAAGACTTGGTGGAGACGGCTCGCACTCTGCGGGAGAGTCTGAGCAGCAGTGTGGCTTTGTTTCTGCCGTTTAATAAACACATTTAAAAATGAATGAAGCAAAGTCGATACTAAAACTTGGTGGTGGAGTGAGCTGCAGCGGGAAAAGTTCGGCTGCAGCAGTCACGAGTCTGTCAGGGTGACGAAGTGTGACAGTGTTGTAATGAGAGTAATTACACGCACATCAGTGAGGTGCAAACCTATCAGGACAGCATCAGGGAACAAAGGCAACGCCTGAACACTCGCTCCATGACTTTAATAACTTTAATAATGACAATAATGGACCTGCATCAGGGCAGAAGACTGAATCACGGCCACGTTACTCACAAGTAGATAAAGGTACACAGAGAGATGATACAAGTTATATTTCAGAATATAAACATTGACTTTATATCAGAAACATCATCTTTAAGTCAGATATCTTCAGTTCATGCACAGAAATGGGCTCCATGTCAGTTTTTTCTATATGAAATCCCAAAAGCTTTGAAAAGCCCCTGGATGTATTAGGTATTGATCGACGCTGTCATGGAGTTACATTTTTTCATTCTTCTAAATGTGACACGTCCGCAGAGGGAGGACGTCAGGACGGACACAGGAGGCTTCTGTTCATTTCCTGTTCCCTACCAGACGTCAATATTAACCATCACCGTCAGTCACTAATGAGAATTATGGTTTTTACTGTAACCATGACGACAAAGATGCTGACTCCTGATTGTTTTCACAGACTTACCCTGGACTGAGTTTGTTGTTTCATTTGGACCTGTTGGTGTGAGTGTTGTGCAGTTTTCTTCCTGCTGCTCCGTCATAAATAATAATAATAATAATAATAAATTGATCCACGTTAAAAGACATTTGCAGATCTTAGAAGCTGCAGGAAGGTTTGGAACAAACGTCTGACCGGCCTGTCGTACGTCTGAGCTGCGTCATGTGTAAGAAGCTTACGGACATCTCTGCTCTGAAACTCGACCGTAATAATAACTTCTGTTAAACTGTGTGTGTGTGCGTGTGTGTGTGGCCATATGTTTGTCAGTGCAGCCCTTTGTCATCAAGGCGATGAGTGTGTTATATAAGACGTAAACATTTATCCTGTATGCTGAGCGAGCTGCTCTGACCTCTGACCTCTTTACAGCAGAAGCTGGTTGATCCTGGGCTGTTCAGCTCGTTAGCTCTGATCTGTGCGTCGTGTTTACTGTCGCTTTTATTTGATCAGTTTTAATCCAGAGAAGATTCACTCAGCTCAGTCGGCTTTCTCTGCATGCATCTCTTCACGGCGTGAGCCAGTTATATCACCTCTGATCCGAACCTGCAGGCTGATTCTGAAACATTTATTGGTCACTCTTCATACTTTTTATATGACAGATTAATACATAATGCAACGCAGTGTATCAGGGTTTAGTGCTGAGCTGCTCCAGCTAACATCAGGTTATGAAACACTGCATGATCTGGATGCTTCTTACAGCCTCTGGCTCTTATTGTGCAACTGGGAGGTCACTGCTGGTTCTACTGGGTGTCTGCAGTTCAGCTTCTTCAGTCAAAGGAAATGTTACATTTGTCCAGTTCACAGAAAGGATTGGATCAATCAGCAGAGCCAGACATGGCCTGATGTGTACTACTATACAAACTATTTTGTGCATGTGGAGGGTTAAAAATGAGATTCTGTAAGGGGCTGAATCCAACGCCTGAATATCTTCCAATTTCCCACAACGTAAACTCCCCAGAGAGGTTAATAAGTTCACAGCAGCAGAGTCAACGGTCTTGTTGTTGGTCATGTCTAGAAGTAGAACTAGATTTATAAAGTTTTGTACTCTCACCTGCAGTTACCCAGACAGAAGTTGCTGTTTGAAAAATCTGGTGAGTTTAATAAAGATTTAGGAAGTTTGTGACGCAAGAGCTTATGGCTGATAAAGTGAATTAACCATAATGCACACGCAGTATAACTACATCAGCTCTGTAACAGTTGGTGGCCGTAATGTGACAGAAACGTTCTGATAAATGAGAATAAGTGATGCAGAGTTTGATAACGAGCAGACTCGACGTGTTGATGAAGCTCTGAGATGTAAAATACATTTTGATGAAGAAGCTGAATGTAAACAAACAATGCAAACCTCCACAGGCCGTGTTCAACTCATAAAACTTGAGCTGGTCTCATTACAGTTAAAGTCTGAACATGACCTGAGGACAAAAATACATTTCTAACACGATGATGCCGTAATATTACTGCCGTCTGTGCTGTTAATAATTTATGCAAATTACCCCCGAGTCCTAAACGAGCTGGTGAATTTGCACCATGGGAAGATGACCTGACTGACTTTGTTTCTCTTCTTCTGTGGTTCCCCTGCAGCGTGGCCGTGTTGTTTTTTTAGATGGCGGTGGGGTCAGAGCGGGGGTCATTGGTTGTGGTTGTGACCATTGTTCGTGCAGGATAACTACACAGCTCTGGTTACTGCTGAGCGTGGGGCTCAGCTCACACACATCACACTCACACATTACTCACCAATCAAAGTCCTCTGAACGAGGACGTGTGGTTAACGTTCTGAAAACCGACGCTCACAGCAGCAAATCAAAAGCCTCCCCTCCGGTGGAACACGCTGCCGTGGGCCGTCCCTCTGTGTGTCAGCATGAGCGAGTGTTTTGTTCTGCTCGTAGTATTGTGTTCGGGTCTGCTGCTCTTATCTGGCCGCCTGCATGCACCAGCGTCTGGCTGCTCGTCCCGATAACACTTTGTTGTTCAGTCACGGCGCTCTGTAGTGTCCTCTTTTAGAAACACATTCACATCTACAGTAGACTCAACTTTGAATGACCTCCATTGTCAGTGTGTCGCCGCACAGATCAGCAGTGCAGAGGACGTGCAGAGTGGTGACGTCGTGGGCACAGAAAAGGCTGAAATGTTTCCGCGTTATCTGGATCCAGCTGTTAACACGTGGCGATCTGTTTCACTCTGAACAAACAGATTTTGGTTTTTGGGCTGCTTGTCGCGATGACCTTGGGCTCTGTGAAACTGATTTCATGGCCGAGATGATTAAGAAAAACATTGTCAGTGATTTGAAATGATCCGACTTGCAGCCTCGCTGTGATGCTCAGCTCTTTGTTGTTCTGTATGAATTCAGCAGCTTTTGTGGCTGATGTTGTTTCCTTTGTGTTGGAAGGTCAAACCTTCCCTGACGCGCTCATTTCATGTTTCTGTCTGATTAGCTCGTTAACTCAACCTCAACATATCTGTTTCCTAACCTGAAGCTCTTTGGAGATGTTGGTCATTACTGCTCTCTTCTAATTGGTGTGTAACCTTTCCCGACTCGAACTTTCTTGGACTTGATCATAATTATTACTAACCTTAAAATCCCTGTAAAGTTTCATATTCATGGTCAGTAGTTTTTTATTTTAATCACAGTGAGAAAGTTCCTGGTTCCATCCTCAACCTGACATGCAGGTTCATCGTGTGAGTGGGTGTGAATGGTTCTGTGTCTGTGTGTGTGTCAGCCCTGTGATGAACTGATGACCTGTCCAAGGTGTACCACGCCTCTCTGCCAATGTCGGGATCAGCTCCTGCCCCAGCGAGACCGACGTCAGTCACACTTCATGACTCTCCTCATGACTTCATGACATGATTATAGTCCCCTCACCTGACCCTAACCTCACACCTGGGCACCACAGGGCCCAGCTCTAATAGAAAGCAGCGTACAGACAGACACCGTATCTGTATGAAGACATGATAGGATCCTTCAGGCGTGTTTAGAAAAGTCTGAACAGGCTTTGTGTCGCAAAGATCAAAAAAGTGTCAAGCAGCTGAGTGGACAGGTGACAGCAGCAGCTCTACATCAGTCTGAAGTGTTCCTGTTGGAGATGGAGGGAAGAAAGAAGAGAGGACGTTCAAGAGAAGAAGAGTCTGATGACTGTAATTCAGCTGAGCTGGAGACAGGCAGCTCCATTTCACAGCTATTACCACCGCGTCACCTGGTCGTCCTCCGAGGACAGACAGACAGATCCATTTACAACATCAACATCAAAACTTCCACACGGCTGGTTCATCAGAGAAACCGCTGCTGCAGGGTCGTGGCTCGGCTGCGTTTAAGCACCTGAAGAGGAAAAGCAGCCGCAGTAAATCAGACAGTCCATCTCCTTCAAATCTAAAGGTCACCGCCTGACACGATGAACACGTTCAGGTCTGTGAGGAGAAATGAAAACTCTGACATTAAATCGTGTCGATGCATGAAACAGTCACAGGCTCCATGTCAAACCGATTCAGTAAAGAAACTCTTTATATTTCAGTGTGTCACTCACATATTTGTCTGTGTGTGTCGTGAACAGACTGTGAAACGTTGAATCTCTGTGCAGCTCACAGGTACAGTGCAGGAGGTGTGATGTATCAAAGTATTTTGTGTTCAGCAGGAACAGAAAGTGACAGACAGGTGAGAGGAGGCTGACAGACAGAACACGGTCCAGAGGCCGTCGGCTGGATCCTGTCAGCCCCATTTATTGACAGAGGACGAGGGCAAGAGATATATGAAGAGACAGACAGAGAGAGAGACGAGGAGAGAGGTGATGAAGCAAAATCTTTTATCTGGACAACACAGGTCTTTGATGAATTATCATCCCTCTCTAATATCACAACGATAATGTCAATCATGAGAAAGTTTCTGATCCAAACAGGTCGAATATTAATTGACATTAAACATAAACCTGATGGGAGCTGACCGTTAAATGTGGCTTGTTATGTCAAAGTCGTGCTGAGAGCATCTGCTCCTCAGGAGATGAGACTCTTTAACAGTGAGGTGAGGGCTTCAGGTGAAACAGCAGTTAACCAACCTCTCACCCAGTAATGACCCAGCCAGGCCAGACTGACGCATTGACGATGACTGTCGCTCTGATGCTTTGGATCGCCGTCACTCTCATATGTTGGTCAGCTCTGGAATGAAACAGACAAACTGCGTCTGGAGCAGCAGAGTCCGAGCTGTCAGTCATGAAGCCAGAGGCCGACCCAGAAACCAACAGGGCCGCTGTGATAATGAACAGTTCCTGCTGTTAAAAAGCCTCTTCAGCAGCTGATGTGTCAGGTGATGGAGATTCTCGCAGCACTTGAACACACCACAGCAAAAGTCAAGACATCATCACGCCTCAAACCTCGAGGCAGCTGACTCGTGGATTATTAGTGATCCTCGTGTGAACTGTGCTCATATGGTGGTTGGGCATATCTTTCACATTTTAATGTAGAGTTTTCTTTTCTGCTTCATCGGCCTCCGTGCATGCCAGCAGCAGCAGCAGCATGTGTTTTGGTGATATCCAGACGTCCCCTGTGTCTCAAGAACATTTGGAGATGCAACACCTACACGCATCACGCGGCTAACGAGATCTGCTCCTTCAGATCAGCTGATGTGCGAGTCAGGAAGTGAGACAGAAAGACGGGGTCAGCGTGAGACGTGAGAAGAGACAGCAGTCACGGAAAACAAGGAGCTGAGCTGGTGGACAGAATATGATGAGGATAGATTTATCAGTTATACATTAACACCCTACACACACACACACGCACGCACACACTGGTCTGAGGAGGCTGCGTCTTTAATGTCAGACTAAACACAGCTGAAGGCTTCCTCTCCTCTGTGACAAACTCTTTCTGTCTCAGTTTTTCTCCAGCTGCTCCAACTAACTGTCTCCATCAACCTCAAATGCCAAATAGGCCAGTGATTCGCCCGTGTGTGTGTGTGTGTGTGTATTATCTCTTTGTCTCTGTCTTTCAGTTTGTGTCAACTTGTTTGTGTCTGTTGTCTCCGTGTCCCCCCTCTCTCCCGTTACGCAGCCGCCCTCCCTTTCATGTCTCTGTCTTCCCCCCTCGGACCTCTCAGCCTCTCACTTGTTTTCTCTGTCACTCGTTCGCTCATCCCGTCCTCCCTCGCTTCCTTTCAGCCTGTCACGAACGACTCAAAAGGCTTTGTGTTGGAGCGCTGCAGCCTGACACTGAATGGCACTCAGTCTCTCTCTCAGCATGCGCACATTTAAACACACACGCACGTTTTAAATGCTTCGTATCAGTTTAATTAGTAATACACAACATTCAACCGTTAACAGGGACTCAGTGTGCTTTGAGGACTTTTGAAGAATGTACAAGTAAGTGGCGTTTAATATTCAGTGTTAAATTACATTCAGAGAAGTCAATAAGAGTGTGTTCAGGTTACTCAGGGTGATCCACACACTCACTGTTGAGTTTTCTGCTTCATTTTCTGAAGAGAAGTTTGAAGAGTTGTCGGGATCCTGCATAACTTTAAGCCTTAATATAACCTGAGCAGGTGAGTTGTATATAAATTCACCCTCAGTACAGTTGTCATGAACGGGGAAATTAGCTACAGAGACCAAAACTGTTTTTTGTACCAGGCTGTAAACATGTTTATTTCTGCTGTCTAACATGGGGACTTATGGAGACTGACTCACTTCTGGAGCCAGCCTCAGGTGGACGTTTGAGGAACTGCAGTTTGTCGCTCGGTTTCTATTTAAAGCAGCTTACACAGAAGTTGAAGTCTGTGCTGACTCTTGTGGGCCCTGAAGTGTTTCCACTTCTCTTTCAGTTCAGGACAATCCAACCAAATCCGCCGCGGTGGCAGGCGTTAGGAATACCGATACGGAAAAAGGAAATCTTCTCACTGATGCCTGTTTGTGTATGCAGGTCACAGAGAGACTCAGTCATGACGATGCATAAATCATCAGATACAATATATACAAAAGATAAAACAATATCATACATTTCTGTTTATTTTTGGAGATTTTAATAATTAGAGTTATGAATCCAAGCATGACTCAGCACTTTCTGGACATCATACAAGCAGTGTGCCGTGATGCAGAGCGCCCTGTCGTCCCTGCGGAGAGATATTGTTGAACTTTTTGGGTTATCCAGAACATTTGACCCACTTTGCCTGAATCACTGCTGAGTATCCCGACTGTGGGTCTGACGCTGCACGAGACACACACACACACACACACACACACACACACACACACACACACACACAGAAACTTACATCCACTGCTGGGATTTGAGCTTACTGAAGGGTGACATGTTTGTGTGTGTGTGTGTGTGTGTGTGTGTGTGTGTGCGTGTGCGTGTATCATGTTAAGCAACACACAAAAGTTAAGAGAAAGCGGGAGGGGAAAGATGTGGATGCGATGAGCCGAGATGAGATGGAGGAAGTCACCAGAGGACCTGAGCTCGTCTCTGCAGCTTCAGCTTCACCTCCATGATTGACAGCCGGGGGAGCCGGGACACAGCCGGAGCTCATCGGAGGCGTTCTTTTGAACTGTATTCACTTTTTTATTTACCCAGGGAGTCAGACACACAACACAAAAATGCTCTTCTCTCTTTTAGCACCGTCATTCTCAGCTTGGGGCTGACCAGAGAACCTCAGCCATGTTTAAACAGAGCAGCCGGCCAGTTAAAGGAGGAGACTACTGTTCACTAAATCGAATGAAATTACACCAAAAACAGCGTCACACAGCTTATGTCTCTGTGCCACAGGACTCCGCTGTCACCCATTAATCCACCATTATTAATTAAAATCACACAACGCTCTGCGGCACACGCCACCAGCTATTTCACTGGGCAGAGGACACTTTGACATGTTGTAAATGAGATCAAACATGGTGAAACATATCATTCATCTCACACACACACGCACACGACACGTGCAGCTCTGTCAGACAGAAAACTCACATCAGCCAACAGACAATTTTCCACTTAATTAACTTGTGTTCAGATTTGCATAAATGTATTTCTATGAAGTGCAGAATAGCTGCAGTGTTCTCATTAACATGCACAGTAACTGCTGCTTTTATACCGGGTCAACACAGCAGAGCCACTTCTCGTCTCTGAGTGGTTCTGGTAATGGAGCCGGTTTAAAACAATGGGAGCGGAGCGATAAAAGGATGGAGGTTCAACACCATGTGGAACAGTGACGGAGGAGGTCAGATCAGAACAAATTAACCACCTGACCAAATGTCACGAGAGATGGAAACGCACAAAGGCTGCTGTACTTTCTGTGTGGAGTCAATACAGCTATTATTTTTCCTTTTGTCAGCTGTGCACTCGTAATAATTCACCACTTTGCCTTAATAACATTTAATTCATTAAAATTGAAGCTCAGTCCATGTATTCACCAAGTATCTGACAATACTACTACTACTAAAAATAGATGAAATACTTTCACTCTGAATCGTACATGATGTGAACGTCTGGTCCAGTTTCGATTAATTCTTCATAAATACAGATCTTGATGAATCAAGCTGTAACACGTTGCAGAATTGTATCCACATGAAAAGATTTCTCATGGTTCATCCTGAAAACAGAAATCCTCATTCAGAGCCCGTCTGCTCAGCCTGTTGCTGTCTTCTCTGCTTCTGTGCTCGTCAGTATTGCTCTTAACTCAAAACTGCCAGACTGTGCAAGTTTCCACTGAGACATCCATAATTTATGACTTCAAACAAGCTGTGTGTGTGTGTGTGTGTTCCTGCATTAGTGTATAATAGATATACAGAGAGATATTGAGTGTGTGTGCAGCTTTCATGTAGAAGGAAAAAAGCTTTTTATTAGCGGGATGTTTTGTGTATACTGTGTGAAATGGACATTGTGCAGCTACTCACAGGTTCGGCGTCTTTCAGCCTTTTATTTCACCGAGCTCTCCCCAAACACTAAAAGTCAGTCCCAGATTTACTCTTGTCCGGCGGCTTCTTGCTCGCTCGCTCTCTCCTTTTCCTCTTCGCTCTCTTCTCCTCTGCCATTTTGTCCACAGAGGCTGCTGAGCCTGGTTATATTGCCCAGCTCTGGTTCTGGCACGACACTGGCTTATATGATTCAGATTCACAGTCTAACTAATTTCAGTCTGCAGCAAATAATGTCCTTAATTCAAAGGGTGAGGTTTGTTTTGCTCAGTGTGTAGTTAAACTGTGTGTGTGTGAGGCTGCTGGTACAGACACAAGTGGAGTGTTTAACACTGTCCACCTCCACAGACTGCAGAGAGTTCATCATCATCTGCATGCACTGTGAGCACTGCAACATTAATCCTCTACATTACTTTATTGTGTGGAAATGAAACCAACGAATATTCATATTTGTGTTACCACTGGATGTCCTCGTTAAATAAGAGCGTCCTGTGAGCTCACGGCTTGTAAATAAAGTGTCAGACAGACGTAAAGCTGCAGGGAGCGATGTGACCTGGATGTCGTCCAACATGTGATGGATCCATTGTTTTAGTCTCCATCTTACTGACACAAGTACCTACACTCAGAATAAGACTTTGTATCAGCAGTATTGACACTTTGGGGATCAATACGCCAACCCAACCAATACATGACTGGAATTCTTCCTGGTTTGAACTGATGTTATTTTTAGATTAGCCAATCAATCGGCATCGTCTCACCAGAGACCCTGAAGTCCAACCTGCTTCCTCCGTTCTGTCTCTTCTCTCTGTCATTGAAGTCTCATTGACTTTGACTAAAATCACGTGGAGCCTCGTCAGTGATGTTTAATGACTCGGTGTTAATCTTGTCATTAACCCAATTTACTGTAATCATGGTTCATCCTGGAAGTCTTCTGCAGGACGTGGACGACCTCTGGCTCGTTGTAGCGTCTCATTAAATTAATAAAGACTGTTTGTTCGACTCTCCCAATGAGACCAGCCTGAGCTAATAACTGAGGGGTGTGTGTGTGTGTGACTTTACGCAGTCACGTGTGCACAGATGTCTGTCCTCGCAGTCCATGTCTCGCAAGAACTTATTTCATTGTGCAGAAGCTCGTTAGCTCTTAATCTGCTAGTTGCCAAGCTGTAGGTGTGTGTTGGTGAAACCAGAGGAGTTCCCTCCTCCACCTTTCCTCCATCTTTTCTGGTCGTGCCTCAGAAAAGCCCGTGGACTGCACATGTATTTTATTATAGTTAATGCAGGTGAAGAGATACAGGAGAGTGTGAGCCGCAGGATGTTCAGTTCAGTCTAAAATCTGTAATGAAAAAAAGAGAAAATGAGATCGTTGGACTCTGATTTAAACTTTCCTTATTTATTATCTCTGTCGTCTTTAGTTTCAGCTGTGTAATCACAGTCGTGGCTCCAAACAGGAAATATTAGGAAGAGAAGAGCGGATCAGGAGTTACTCCATCTTCCACTAAATCAGCTCTGGTTCTGGTAGAAATAATCCTCTAATGAGGAATAAAGCTGCCTCCTGTGTGAACTGTCTGAAGCTGAACAGGGTCGACCTATCCTGCTGCTGCTGCTGCTCTAATTTATCATGAGAATATGAGGCGGAGCTGATATTCTGATAACAAACACACACGTGCCCTGCTACCTTCATGAAATAAACTCGCCGTAGACTAATCAGCTAAATTAAATAAAAAACAGCCAGCCAGTCGACATTTCTTTACCTCCTCATGACGGACCGCTGGTTTCCTCTCACTGTTTTTCTGGGATCACTGAGGTGAGCGCTGTCGGTGATACGGCCGCTGCAGGGTCGACCCGTGAAGCTCATTATTTTTAATTAGCCGCACCTTCTCAGTCTGGTTACAGCAGCCCACACAGGTGTGAAACTCGAGGCTAGAAGAAGTGTTTATCTGACGGGAATATTGCTGTTCAGTATTAATAGACGTGCTGCTGTGGTTTGAAATAAGGCTCTGTGTTTGGATGACTTGCACTGATGAACTGAAGTGAAATAAAACAGCCTGTAGTCCTGATTTTAGAATTACTCTCATTTTGTTAACGAAGGCCTCGAGGTGCAGACTGTGCTCATCAAATGCCAACGTTTGTTAAACTTTTGTTTGGCATTTGTTTGTCACGGCGAGCATCGTGGATAAAAACGACCTTTAGCTGCTCTGAGCTGGTAAAACATTGAATTCTCGTCTTCGATTTGAAACTTAGCGTCTCTCCGTCCGTCCATTCCTCTCTCCACTTACTGCCAGCGACTTCCAATCTATTGTTCCCAATCTATCTGTCAGTCCAGCGTCACATTCATCCACTCTGTCTTCATCCATCATTTAATCGTCAGTCTGCTCTCGGCGCAGGTCATTATTCGCTTTAAGTGCACATTTGGACCTGGTTCTCGCGGCCCCAGCAGAAAAAGCTCTTTTCAGCGTGCAGCAGAGCCAGCGGCTGCTGCTGAGCGCGCCGAGGATTCATGACTTCATTTTGATGTGGGCTGAGCGCCAGTGAGACGGCACAGTTTTATTTAGTGCGGGCCAATACAGTGAAAATGAGATCAATTAAGAGATTTAACTGCTGCTGTCTCAGCCGTCAGCAGATGTGATGGAGCGAGAGGTGTGAGGATGGAGAGAGGTGATGGAGTTTCCATAACACCGGTTTGAGTCAGGAGTGTGCTAACGTGAGATAAGGCTGAGTGGATCAGTCCTAACCGCTCACAGACACTTTTTCTTTCACTCTGCTTCTTCTCCACTCGTCTCTCCATCCTGCCGCGGCCATCCATCCATCTGTGCATCCATCTCCACATCCACCCTGGCGTGAAGGCCTCTGTCTGGTCAGTTTATCACTCCATTTGTTCTTGTTCTTTTTGTGCTGACTGCAGCCAAGCTGGTTGGCTCACACAAGCTCTGCTTTATCAGCGAGGACCGTCTGTAGGAGAAGGATAGAAAGTGATGATGAGGAGGAGGAAACGGAGGCTGAGGCTGGCAGCTGATTTGTTTCAGTCACAGTTTGTCTTCTTCAGTTTGGACTCTAAGATCTGATCTCAGTTCAGATTTCTGTGTCTGCTCTCAGCTTCACTTCCTGTTGCAGAGATCGCTGCAGTGTTCGTCGGTCGGCCTCAGCGCTGTGTTGCTCAGCATCGATTTCCTAATGATTTTGTTTTCAGACTTTCAGTGGCCTGACTCCACCTTAAACACACACCTGTAAATCTCTGAGGGCAGCCGGCTCTCTAACTGTCTGAGGCTCCTTTGACTCCTTCATCCAGAGGAGAACAGCACTAAGAAATATATGGACACAGAGAAACACAGAAACATGTACCAAAACAGGACCAGAGACTGATGATGCTAAAACACGATGCAGACTTTACAGGTGAGAGTCCTTTCTCTGCAGGTTTATACGTGTTGAACGGCATTTGGATAAATTACTCTTTTATTTTATTGCACAAACCGTAATGAACATTGTTATCATCATCGACTCCAGGAGACGAGTTGTTTCAGTCCAGTCTGTGTTGCAGCTCGCCTGTGCTGACCAGGTGTGTGACTGCCGACACTTGGTCAGCACTTTCTTCACTTGTCAAGCTGGGCTGGGTTTAATGGTGTTAAATGCTCTCAGCTGATGTGTGTTACATTTGAATGAGTCATCTTGATGCACCTCGACAGCTCTGCTCCGTACTGTACGTGGCAGCTGTACAAATGCAGCATGAATGTCGAGGGTTGAGTCATCGCAGCAGAAAAATGCCTGATGAGAGAGGATCTGACAGGAAGTGTGTGTGTTCATGAAAAAAGAGGCTTTTTATACATTCACACGCTCCTTCAGTCGTTTATACATGAAGGGCTGCAGTGTGTGTGTGCGTGTGTGTGTGTGTGTGTGTGTGTGTGTGTGTGTGTGTGTGTGTGTGTGTGTGTGTGTGTGTGTGTGTGTGTGTGTGTGTGTGTGATCAGCCCCATGCTGTGAGCTCCTGCAGGTGTTACTGGGGGTGTCTCATTAGCTGCTGGGTAACTGTGAAAGACCACAACCACTGGTAATCTGTTAGAACAGGAGCACACACACGCACACACACACACACACACACACACACACACACCACATTTAATCTTGTGGCTCTTCTGGACTTTTATCGAACCAAATTCTGACAGTGAAGCAGGTCATGACACACTCCTGTGTCTTCCTGTAGGCTTGGTATGTACACACACACCTCCTCATGATGCACACTAACACACACAGACACACACTGTGTGGGGAGCCATCAGGCAGTGGGATTAAACACTTGACTCAGTTTAAAGGCTCAGTAAGTGAGTCATGTTAATGATTCTGCCTCTGATTATCGAGCAGCGCGGCCACGCGCATGTCGACAGTTTGTGTGTCTGGAATTTGCAAAGTGAACCGGGTGGCAGCCGCCATCTGTCTGCCAGGGGACGCTTGTTTTTGGACAGGAGTTTATTGGATTTTTATTGTTTTAATTTTGGAGAGACGAGGTGGGCGGGGAGGTGTCATCATTCAAACGTGGTGGCTCTCACTGGACTCGGCTTAAACAAATACTCATTAAGAAAACACTTTTCTTATCTCAGTGTTATTGTGACCTGAATGTATCAGTGCCTCTTTTTAGAGCCTGTCTGTCACCGGATGTGATTCAGGAGTACGTTTGGCACCTTCTTACTGTCTTTAAGACAGAAATAGTTTCCTCATTACTCCTCAGAACGGCAGCAGAGCTGCAGCAGAACTTGAGTGTCCATTCGCCGGTGATTGAGACGCTGTCGACTCCAATCTGCCTAAATTAAATTCTCCGTCCTCGAGGGAGCCGTGATCGTGAAATCTAAGCTCCGTCCTGATGCACCTCGATGTGGCGATGCTTCATTTTCTGTGTTACTGCACATTTAATTTTTCATCAAGTGATGAAGTCTGATAACTCTGAACTCTGTTTTTATTTAGAAAGTACTTTCAGTTATTTCTTGGCTGACGTTAGCTCATGATCAGAACAGTTAACGTGGAGTCCAGTCCAGTTTGTGCACACACAGGATTAGTGTTAAGGACCCCTGGCTGCCATGTTGGACCCCCGGTGAGCCACCTCCCTGCTCAGTTTCACAGTGATCACAGTCGCTGGGAGGTTGTAACGCCTCTTCACAGGTGGTTTGGTCTATTTTTGTCAGCGCACACTGCAGGAGCCAGACATCATTAGAAAATACCTTTGAATGTTTTCACAGACAAAGAAGCACTTTCCCCGCTGTGCGCTCCGGTTCTTTGGCGGAGCCCGGTGTGGGCTGCAATGCGTAGGTCGTTTCATGTAATTAATGTTCAGCCACAAGTTCAAGAGCCTTGTTATGTCACTTTCCAAACACTTATCTTCTTTATGTTTTATTTCATTTCTGTGCCGCTCGCTTTGTTTCCGTGTGGAACGATCATTTACGCAGCTTCCTGACACCGTCTGACTCATCCTGCTGCACTGACTCAGCTGGGGTTCATGTATATTGAATCAAAGCTTGGGTTACTTGCAGTGGAGCTGCGTATGTGAAGCCTACAGTGTGTGGATGTTGTTGACCTTGTTGGTGGAGAACAGGTGGGCCTGCTTAGACCTGATGTCTGTGGTAGTGAATAAGGCTGCATCCTCCCTGACTTTGTTTCCTCTGCAGGGAATGAGTAATGAAGGTGTGATAACGGTGAAGTTAAACTACTGGCACTCTCCGGCTGAAAATGGAAGATGCCAGCTTAGGTTAGGGTTGGTTTGGGGCATTTTCTGCTTTATTGGACAGTGACAGCTGGAGAGAGGGACGGTGAGTTCAAGGTAGAGAGAGGGAGGATAAAATGCAGCAAAGGACCCGGCAGGCTGGAATCAAACCTGCGTCGCCGCAGTCAGGACCTCAGCATTGATGCAGAGTTCACGCTGCACCAGGTGAGCTGCTGTGGCACCCTCTGTTTTTTGAATACATCATCAGCAGCTCTCCCCGTGCTGCTTTAACACAGTAAAACAATCCTCTTCAAAGCTACTTACAGAAGTTCTGCGTGTCTGTTTTTACCTCTATATTCAAATAAATTACCCGACGACAGTGTGCATCCTCTTTCCATAACAAGACTCGTGCAGATCAGAGTCGGTGCGCTCTGATCACTCCTGAGAAAACATTAAAACCGCACGTTCACTTTTCTCAACCAAAGTCAGCGCCGTCTTTCGCTGACAGCATCTTCAGATAACAGGCTCACTGTGCCGTGTGTGCCGGCTCAGCCTGTGTAACACTGGATAACATGTGTTGCATCATGCCACATCCTCCCCTGTGCTGTTGCTGTGGCGATAAGAGAAAGTGTGTCTTTAATGCCTCAGAGGGTTGAGGAGGTAACACACAACTGAGGCTGCTGTCTACATATTAATAATAGAGTTAAAAAATAGATCGAGCCTCTGAATGCAACACAGCCGCGTGCTGCGTCGCCTCTCTGCACGTTGATGCCACGTTGGTGCGTGTCAGTCTGACGGTTAACCCGGCTCAGCCCGGCTCCAGGTAACGACACAGATTCTGCATCTGTTTGACATAAGATTGATCTTATGATCAGCTTTTCTGCTCCCGACACTTCGATCCAGCTCTGTATCTTTGTGTCCTCCTCCTCACTTCAGCATGGATCTTCAATTCTCTTCTGGCACGATGAACGCTTTTAGGTGACATGACTCCCTCTGTGGCGGCCATATTGGAGGTCGTCAATAGCAACAGTGGCTCCTGGTTTTGTCTTTTTTTTTGACTGAACTGAAGATCACACCCCAACTCATTTTAATGAAGTTTAAAGGTCCAGTGTGTGGGAGGTTTGGGCACGTCGCCTCCGCTTCCTGTCCCTGTCTGTGGGAAAGAAATGAAACATCATAATTAGAGCCAATATTTAGGCATCTGTAGATATACACGTCTCATCCTAATCTAACAAAGTCAGAATTATTCCTATTTTCAGGTGATTATACTCAAACATTATCCTTGTTTTGTTCCATTTTCTGTAATGAAGCCGCTTCAATCTGACACACTGGGCCAGCAGAAGCCTGCTCATTAATATTGCCAGTATCATGCTGGTTCTGTGGCTAACATGGCCAGAATATGTTATTCAAGCTGACCCGAGCCAAGCCTGCAGGACCAGCTCTGAGCTGAGCGCTGAGTTTGGAGGTCAGATGAAGCCTGCAGACCAAAAAAAGGTTTTTCTCCGAGCATCATCTTAATGTAATTATTAAACTAAAACAAAATGAAACACAATGCAGCATTACAGCAGTTCTTGTATCGTGTCACTGAGACCTCAGTTTAGCCACAAATGTACAAACATGTAAACATTTTATATGTTGAATCATCCTCGTGTTTCACACACAGGAGAAAAACAACTTCATGTTTGCAGCTGCATCATATCTGAGTCACCCAGAGGAAAGAGTTGGATGTGCTTCCTTAGATAGATTTTCAATATTAGCGCCTGCTGACATCTCAGTCATAAAATTCGTATTAGAGTGTCTGTGCATGCTGCAGTGCAACAATCTCATAGTGGATCAAACCCGCCTTTCGCCTCTGGTCCGATGCAGCCGCTCATGCATGCGTGTTTTTTTCATTTTCCATCCCTATCATCCAATTTATTCTTTTTTCCATCTCCATGCTTCATTCCTAGGACAGCTGCTGTAGATCCACAGCTACTTCCACCGTTACATGGCGCTTGTTGCTCAGGGGCCCTTCAGCAGCGTGGACAGCTATTGATGGGCTCCATTGCAGTTGCAGCACATATTGATTGTAAGAACTGTAACCTCCAGGTCCAATTGGAGACACATACTGTAAATAAGGTCACATAAACAGCTCCTACACACACACACACACACACACACACACACACACTCTCTGTATGCCATAGGTCCAGTGGGACCTGCAGACTGCAGTTAGCTCCTATGGAAACTGAAGCCTACAGGCCTCTGCTGCACACACATCAACAGTATGGAAAATAAAGGAGCGTAAACAAATGTATTATTCATACATCACTTCCTTTATTTCCAAACTAATCCATAATGCATTTATTTCTTATTAACCAACGAGAAGCAGCAGATGAAGTCAGGTGTGTGTGCGAGGTGTTAAAGTGTTTCTGCGTTTTGTTCTAAAATATTCAAATTAATCCATTTTAATTATAAACACGAGTTTACTGTTTGAGGCCAAATTGCTGATTAGACTGCACTCAGTCTGCTGAGGAAGCACTTTTCACAAGTGTGTGTGTGTTTCCTGACAGATATGTGTGGGAGTGTTTTGCTCTCTGGATGTGTGTGTGTGCTCTGACCTGTTAGTGTGAGGGTGAGTGGTGCATGGAGGTACAACATCCTGATGAACACGGCACCTGCTGAGAGACCACCTGGACTATACAAACCTGCCTGACCTGACACACACACGTATTCACACACACACGTTTGATCGAGGGTTGTCTCAGGTGAAGGAACAGATTCATCAGGACAACCGGCCAAGAGTCTGTGCTGCTCACGCATCGTGTAGTTCTGTGTGTGATGACGCTCTAATGAGCATTAATATCAGAACTAATGATGAGTTTAGTTACCTTCAAACGATCCCTGTCAGTCTAAGTGTACACTGTTATTACTGTCTTAGCCTTAGCTGGATGTCTGACGGGAAACTGAAGTGTTTAAATTGAAGCAACAAGAGCAGCAACTCTGTTTCTGAGTTTAGTTTCTGTTTTTGTCAAAGACGTCTGATAGAAACCAGAAAAGAGCATCGATCAATATAAACGTCACAGTTTCCTGTCAGAAAGGTCGGTCTGTAATAAACAGGTGTGAGGTGCTAAAACAAACACTGCCACACATTTATCAACCAAAAACATCAAATATTATCTTTCTTTTTAAACTGTCCAATAATCACGTACTAGGACGACAGTGTTCGGATTATGTTGGTTGTGTCAGTCCAGTGTTAGTTTACTAGTACCGGCCGTAGTAGCTGACAGTATAATGATCAGAAGCTGCAGTAGTGTTAGTAGAGGAGTACACAGCAGCAGTAACTGCGAATACTGACAGTGAAGTAATACCATCAGTAGTAGCAGCAGTAATCGTGACAGGCAGATCTGTATTCATTTAAAAAATAATGAACGCAGCTGCAGTTTTAATGTTTCATAAAGAATTATTCTTCGCCTGTCGTATGAGGGCGAGGCCGGCGTTTCTCTTCTGTCTATCCTTGTTTCAGTCTCTCGTTCTCTAACTTTCATTTCATGTTTCTTTCCAGAGCGCTCGTGTTTTCTCTTCTGCCTCTCTCTCTCCTTCGTGCCCTTCCTCTTATATTACATGCCATTTCCCCAGAGTGCCTGTGTTGTGTGTCTGAGTTACAAGCTGAAAGATTTATTACAGCTATTTGTTCTTTTTACCTCTCCCCATCTCTCCCTCCGTCTATCTGTCCATCACTGTCTCACACAGGCCTTTACCATTATTTAACCAGCTCCATCCTTCTGTCGTCATCTCTCTGACTTTATGTGTTATTCCTCTCCGCCTCGCGCTGCTCGACAGTCCTCTCATTCATTCCTCTCCTCCGAGCCTTTTCATCTCAGCGCTGCCATCTGTCTTGGCACAAAGGTCTAAATAATGTATCCATTCAAGAGGAAGGCACTGCTGTCAGTCAGTGAAGGTGGTAACGTCGAGCCAAAAAACTTATTCTGAGTGAGGAAATCTGCATCCTCTGCCCGGTCACAGGTGACGGCCCGCAGGCAGCCAGAGATGATTGAAGATGGGCATAGAGCTAATTCTGGAAAGTCCATAATTCACAGGGGAGTATAGGCGAGGGAGTCTAATGTAGATGCAGTCCACACTTCCCCTCTGTTTTATCAATGCATCCATCATGATAAAATATCCAAAGATAAAATAAGACGTTCCTCCTGTAGATCACATATATGACAAACGATGAAATAGTCATTGCTTCTCCCTCGAGTGTGTACGTAGACTTGAAGAAACCACATATCAGCGTCTGTCTCTTCCAGGTAGTTCTCAGGCTTTCAAAGACTTTGCTGTCTTTGTTTCATCCACCAAGATAAAGAGTCTTTGCTTCATATGAGCAGTCTGGACTAAACCGCTTAAAGTGTGAGGTGTGGAGTGAATAACTCAGCAACAAATCTTTTCACCTTGAATGTCGGAGGACAAAAAAATCACCTGTCAAATCTCTACAGGTGAAAACAAAAAGTCTCTGAGATAAAAGACTGAACACCTCACAGCTCGGTGCGACACCTACAGCAGAGCTGCGATCAGACTTCCCTCCATCGGTCACGGATGCTGTGATGCATGGATGAAAGATTTTATAAGAACAGCACTTTTAGTCTCAGATAATGACTCCAGGTATGAAACTAGCTCTGCTTTTCATTATCTCAAAACATAACACTAAATATTTCTGACCTCATTTTTCCTTCACGCTGCAGCGATCAATTCAGACCTGAATCAATCCCTTCACTCCGAGCCGCTCTGCAAAGAGCTGAGAAGACATTTTGGCTCTGAATGGACAAACAAACTCAAACAAATTTTGAGGTCCATGAGCTGGACGTGACGCTCTTTTATAGATCTGTGTGTCTGTTTGTGTTGATGCAGTGACTTCTATGATGAGAAAGTGTGTGCAGCGGTGTGACGGGCTGATTGCAGGCTGCAGGTTGTGGACAGTAGCAGACGTGTTGGACATTGTTCATTCTGTCGTAATAACATCATTTTGATGTAAACTAGCCTCGCCTGTGCCCTCAGTGGTTTTAAATTGAATTTTGAATACACATTGATAGAATGCAAAATGAATTATGTAAATCAATGCTAAGCCACCCTTTGTTAATTAAACTACATCGTACTGGCCCACCCTCCTCAGACCCTGCCTCGGCATCTGCCTGTGTACCGTAGAAATCCACTTTATTCGCAGTCAGTCAGGACGTGACCTGCATGTTCCTGCACTGCTGTGGAAACCTAATCACACACAGCTTTCTAACAATGTATATTCAATACAAACACCAATGCATTATTAAAGCCTCGTTATGCAGCTTTCATTGTTAGTGACAAGTCGATCTCCGTCCCAGCTCAGACTTCCCTCCTTTACACCTTACACACTACGGAGGTGCCAAAAGCTGCAGTTCCTCAGTCCACTTGAGGCTGGCTCCATAATTTTTATACATCTCACCATCGAGTCATCGAGTTTTCTGTTTAATCACATTCTGGTAATCAACTGCAGTGCCTCCAGTTTTCCGTTTTTGAAAAGTGACACATTCTGTGACAAGGCGTGATCATTTGAATTTAAGGTCACGCTCCGATTTTCAAATTTCACTTTAACATGAGAAAGTCCTGCTGAACCAGCCATCAGCCACAGTCACTTTAAGGTGTGTTGGAAGTGATGAAAATGAATTCACAAAGTTGCTGACAGAAGGACGGGAAGTGAGTGTGAGGACGAGCAGAGAAAAAGAGCCAAATGAGGAAATAATTAGTTATGAAGTGGCACATTGTGGAGGCACCTACGGTGTCGAGCATCTTGCCTCTGTGTGCACGTTGGAGGCAGGATGCTCCTGAGTGAGGTGTTCAGTGCACCTGGCTGTGTGATGAAGTGCCTGCTATCAGCATGATGAATTTAAACATGATTAATCTGTGTGCTCCCTCCCTCATGTTACGGTACACTCGCTCTCACACAGAATCCCACAGAACAGTGATGTTTTTATTCAGATTTGTTGTTTCAAGTTTAAATTAAACTGTAACAGGGTAACTACGTGACGAGGATGAATAGCAGTCAGCGGTTCGAGTTCCTGCTGGTGAAAGTGAAAATAAATGAGAAAAGATGTGATTTCAGCCTGGATGTAAAAGTATCACCGGAGCTCGCTGCCTGAATGTGTAACGGTAAATTATTCCAGAGAAGCAGAGCTTGCTGGGTAAATGCTCACCTACCAAATATGTTCTTATTAAATCAAGGAGTAGATAGGCAACTGGCATCAGGGGAACATAAAGGATGTTATAAGGAGAAATAAGGCTTCAGAAAGAGGAAGCCAGTCCATTTAAAGCTTTATAGGTGAGGAGAGGGTTTTAAATAAGCTATTACATGAACTGAGAGCCACTGCGGGGATTTTAGTTCTGCCTTCATATGATCAAATCTCCGAAATGTAAGAGTGGGATCGAATGTTATTCCTAGATTTTTCATTTTTGTGGGGTCGTTAAGGTTGAATGTGTGTGTAGTCAAACGCAGGAAATGATTGGCTGTTACAGGAACATAGATTTGTGTCATCAGCATAGCAGTGATAGGTTATGTTGTGTTTTCATGGGCAGCAGGTAGACTCAAAACAAGGCCGAGTACAGAACCCTGTGGAACACCACATTTAACCCAAGAGGCAGAAGACATAGTACTAATATAAGTACAGCAACAATTTGTGTTTATTAATTAGGTTAGCTGGAGGGCTGTGGATCAGCTGTCACCAAATCTTCTTCCTGGGTTCAAGAACAAGACAGCCACATAAAATACACGGTTTGTAATTTAAGTGGCTTGTTTTGTGTCGCATGTGCCAGATAAGACCGTGTAGTGTCAGAGACGCTGTGACTCCAGGCGGGTGAGCGTCACTCAGTGTGACTGGAGGATTTGTTGTGTCTGACAAATAGAGGAAATGATTATTGACTCTGGATGCATGCTCGTGGCTCAGGCCACACCCAGGAAAAAAGAATCCCATACGGTCAATACAAGTCTTATTTTCTCTCCCCTGAAATAAAAATAAAGTGGAGATTAACACGGTCAGTCCCTCGTGAACGGACCATATTTCATCCATTTAAACCCGCCTCCTTTTATACTGTACAGTCCGCTGAGGCCTGTGAACAAATCAAGGATATTTTTGTCTCTACACTCACTCACTTTTCTTCTCATTTCATCGCACTTTACAAGCTCACTTGGCACACAAACCCTCCTCTGTGTTTTTGGGACAGCAGACATCAGAGAGAATCCGTGACAGCAGCGTCAGAGCTGATTGGGTTTATCTAGAGCAGCTAGCAGAGAGAACAAACACAACTGTAATTCAATTAGTGCCCTGCCTGAGTGTATGTACTGGATGCCAGATAATGATGGTAGGAAGCAGATGGCCATACTGATTTCACTCCGCTCTAAAGCTATTCTCTTTCTGTTAGATTCAAACATGAGCTGCTGCCTCTAATGTTTTCTGGAAAGACTAACAGACTGTGTCAAATTCAGTATTTGTGTATCAGGACTAATGTTCACGCAGCATTGGTACAAATCAGCCAGGAAAATGTCAGTGCAGTAAAGTAGACTTTAATGCTTGGCAGGCCTGTCGCTGTTATTTGTCCCTGAATCCTAAACGTGCAAATAGAAAACTAAACTGACCCTTTGTTTGTGTATTTCAGGCGTCGCCCCACAGTTTACCCTTTTATCAGAGAGCACAAAGCACCACAACACAAGTAAATCCACAGAATACAGACAGAAAGGCTTAAATCTCCGGCACAATAAGAGAAAGAATAAGGCACAAAGCCTGCAGGCAAATTAGATTTGTTTCCTCAAATCAGATCTTTGAGACAGACTGCCTGCGCTGGGGTTTACTACTGACCAGATCAGATCTGTGTTTCCAGATATGACCAGCCTATATGCACGGGCGAAACACAGGCCGAATGACTGGATGGATCTATCAGCGTGCACCACGGCCAAACAAACCAAACAGACTCAGACTGACCAAACTCTGACTGAAAGCAGCTGAAAGGAGAGTGCAAACGTTGTGCCACAGACAATCCACGTCTTTGCCCGTTCAGTCTGCGAGGCGGCAGAGGCAGGACTACCAAGATGATGGGCTTCACAACAACTCCTCAGGCACCTGTGGGTGACATGACGGACCCAACGTCCAGTCTTTTTCTGTGTTCGGACACAAGAGCATCACTGGCGAGATGCATTCTCGAGTTATCTTGCAATTGCAGCTGCCTCGGGTGGTTAGATACCATCTGAATATGCCAAAACAAAAAACAGGCAGTCTGAACAAGTCGTAGGAGGAGCGTCCTGAGGGCTATTATCACGACACTCCACACCAGCCCTCTCCCTCGCTGGACCTGATACTGAATCTTGTAAATTGGATTGTTTGTGGTTGTGGATGTGGGAATTGAAAAGCTCATAATGGACGTGCAGCTGGTTTTATCTAATGGACGCGTGACCACTAAAACAAGGCAGAAAAGCTCTTTTTGTGCACTTGAAATGAGGAAATGAAGTGTTAAAACATCAGCATGTCAGAGCTGGAAGTAACAATGTGCTCCCACCAAAGTGGACCTCAAATCTCAGCGAGGAACGTGGAAGAAATGCCCTGCCCTGTCTTTCATTCATCTTTCTGTAATTGTGGTCCTCAGCACTGAATGGACGCCATCAGCGGCGTCTGAACAGGAGAGAGATTTCCTGACTGACCTCTG